>JZKD02S1855993.1:1404634-1427067 GCA_000966675.3 Picea glauca | reverse complement strand
AGGCTTGACCATGGTTGAGTATGGTTGACAATGGGTACATATGGTGGACTATGGTTGACCATCGTATACTTCATTTGACCATGGTTGAGTATGGTTAACCATGGTTGACTACAATGAGTTGGTTTGATTATGGTTGATTATGGATGATTGTGGTCAACAATGGTTGACCATGTTTGATTATGGTTGGCCATGGTTGACTAAGGTTAAAGATGGTTTTCTATGGTTGACATTGGTTGATAGTCAATGTCTATAATTGAGTATCGTTCACTATGGTTGAACATGGTTGACTTTGGTTGAGTATCGTTAACTACAGTTGACCATGGTTGAGTATGTTTGACTTTAGTTGACCATGGTTAATTTGGGATGGCCATGGTTGTCTATGGTTGATTACGATTGAACATGGTTAAGTATGGTGAGTTTGCTTGCTTATGGTTGAGTATGGATGAATATGGTTAACTATTGTTTAACATGGTTGAGTATGGTGAGTTTGGTTGATTATGATTAACTATGGATGACCATGGTCAACTACTGTTGACCATGGTTGACTAGAGTTTCACATGGTTGAGTATGGTTGAGTACGGTTGATTATGGTTGCATATGGTTAATGATGGTTGACCATTTTTTACTACGATTGACATTTTTTGAGTAACAATGACTATGGTTGACATTGGTTGACCATGGTTGACTTTGGTTGATCATGGTTAACCATGGTTGTCCATGGTTGGCCATGATTTCATATGGTTTACTATGGTTGACTAGGGTTGACCATGGATTACCATAGTTGAGTATGGTTGACCATGGTTGACTTTGGTTGACTTTGGTCGATCATGGTTAACCATGGTTGGCCATGGTTACATATGGTTTACTAGGGTTGACTAGGGTTGACCATGGATTACCATAGTTGAGTATGGTTGACCATGGTTGACTATATATGACCATGGTTGAGTATGGTTGAGTATCGTTAACCATGGTTGACTATGGATGAGTATGGTTGACCATGGTCATGGATGAGTATGGATGACCATGGTTGACTGTGGATGAGTATGGTTGACCATAGATGAGTGTGGTTGACTATGGATGAGTGTGGTTGACAATGGTTCAATATGGATCACCATGGTTGACCATGGATGAGTATGATTTACCATGCCTAACTATGGTTGAGTATGGTTCACCATGGTTGATTATGGATGACCATCGTTGATCATGGATGATTATGGTTTCCTATGGTTCACCATGGTTGACCATGGTTTCCCATGATTAACAATGAATGGTTGACTATGTTTGACCATGGTTGACTATAGTTAAGTATGGTCAATTTATGGTCAAGGGAAATTAATTATGGTTGACATATGGTTGACTATGGGCAACCATATAAGAATATGGTTCACCATGGTTGTCTATGTTTCATTATAGTTGACCATGATAGTCTATGGTTGACTATGGTATACCATGGTTGAGCATAGCTAACTATAAAATACTATAGTCGTCCATGGTTTCCCATGGTTGACCATTGTTGAAAATGGTTCACCATGGTTGAGTATGGTTTACTATGTTAACTATGTCGAAAATGGTTGATATACATTGTTTATGGTTTACCATGGTTGAATTTGGTTGAGCATGGTTGATTGTGTTCAACTATGGTTGACTATGATTAAATATGGTCACCTTATGGTTGAATTGGTTTACTATTGTTGACATATGGAGGAATATGGGTGACATTAAGACATAGAGTAATGATCGTCACAATGTGATGTTGGGGTATGATCGTTGCATCGCGATGTAAGGTTATGATAGTCACATTGTGATGTAGGGTTATGTTCGTGTCATTGTGACAATGGGATTTATATGTCACATTGTGACGTTGAGTTATGATTATCACATTGTGACGTAGGGTTATGATTGTCAAATTACAATGAAGAGTTATGTTCATCTCATTATGACATCTAGATTTACATGTGAATTTGTGTTCTGCAAGTCACATTGCGACATTGGGTTTTATACGTCACATTATGCCATTAGTTGTTGTACGTCAGATAAATATGTTGGGGTGTGTTCGACATATTAGGGTCATGACATTATGACAACCTAAGAGTTCATTAACGCGCAGAGGAATAAAGAGCCAAGAAGTTTTGTCTGTGACAAGGTCATTTTTGGAACCAAGGGTTTGGGCATCTATTGGTTTTGTGAGCAAAGTAGGAGGAGGTCTCTCACAGAAGAGGAAGGCCACTCGCTGGAAGAGGGAATTATGATGTTATTTTTTCTCTCTAATTTTCTGAAGCGTTGGATCCCAAGGAGGTCTTCCCAACATGCTTGTGGAGCTCGAGGAACTCGTTACCTGCTGGAGGTGTGAGTATATTTAAAAAGGAAAATTTGATTTTAAAATAAGTACACCTAATTTTTCGTTCTGTATGTGGAGATAACGTCGACGCATTTTTGAAAAGCCTTCCATTTTCTTTTCAAGTGAAGATATATATATATATATATATTAAAATAACTTATTTGACTTGTGTCGAAAAAGTTTTGTTGTGTGATCTAATGAAAAATGTGTTGAATTCTATGTTCAAGGTATAAATTCAATGACAAGAATAACTTTGAGATATGGAAGTTCAATATGTGGGATCTAATTATGCAACAAGGATTGAAAAAGGCATTGGAAGGAAAGACAAAGAAACCAACAAGCATGATAGACAAGGACTGAGGATATACGGATGCAGGATACCTCTATACCATTTGTTTGTGTTTTGCAGGTGAAGTTTTGTTTAACATGGTTGTAGAGGAGGAAACAACAAGAGCGGTGATGGTTGAGTCACCGTGAAAGAAAAAAAATGTGTTTACCTTGGAGTTTTAAAAATTATTGATTTCATGTAAATGGGCATACATCTAAAATAATTGTATAGGCATTCATAACCCTTGTTTATTGGATCACCTATAAAAATTCTAGACATAGATTTAGGTAGATTGAAGATGTGGGGAGCATGTATGTTGGGTTAACCTTGACTTGGCGAAAGAGTTAACAACTTAAATCATTTTTTTAGGTTAAATCATGTGGTTTTTCAGGTCCATGTGTTTTTGGTATCCTGTGGTATTGTGTTTTTTGGGTATCATGTGGTATTGTATCCATGGATTTCATGTAATGAAGTCTATAAAAGGCTTGGTGAAATCCATTGTAAATGGGTTTGGAGGTAAGCAGTGAAGGCTTAGATTGCAGACTTGACTAGATTGGGTCAAGTCAATGTTCATGTTAAGTTGGAGCACTTAGACTACATTGGAAAATCCCTAGAGGTGAGTGACAAATGTTCACTTGGGTCGACCTGGCCAGATTTGGTAAAGTTATTTTCAAATGCAATGTTCGAGGATGAGCAACATGTCTAGGTTAGAAAGGTGGGTCTATAGAAATAATGATGTGTTTATAGATTTTTTGTGAAATGAACATTGAGAGGTAAATCAAGTTTTTGAGAATATATGATGAATGCAGGTTCATATCCATGGAACTTGAAAATTATTGCAAGGAATTTGGGATTGAAAGGGCATATTCAGTAATTCCAAGTTGCAACAATAGTTGTGGGAAGAATCGGTTGTGCTATCTGCTAAGTTGGTCACCATTGATTGCAAAAAAATGAAAGATTCTAGAAGAGGTATGGACATGTCATTTGGTGATTACTCAAATGTGAAATTATTTGGTTGTGTTTCTTATGTGTTTATCAACATTCTAAGTAGGACCCAGATCAAACATGTATATGTTTGATATGGTGATGATGTTAAGGGACACATATTGTGGGATCCTGCTCCCTACAAAATCATCATGGTCAAAGATGAAGTGTTTGATGGATCTCATTTTATAAAATCAAACATAGTAAAAGATGAAGGGTTCAAAGCATCACTCGTAGCATAAGGGTATTTGGAAGTTATTGACTTCCATGAAAGTTTGTTACAAGTTGTTAAAAACTTGTTTATATTCATGTTGTTTTATCATTAGTTGTGTTACTTGATATTGAGTTAGTACAACTAGATGCTAAAATTGTTTCGATGGAGTTTTTTGGATAAGGGGATGTATATGGAAAAACCAGAAAAGTTAGTTCAGAATCATAACAAACATTTTTTTTCAAACTTTGGAATCATTGTATGGCTTGAAGCATGCCACAAAAGTGGTACAAGATTTTTTATTCTTCCACGGTAAGCCAAATTTTGCAAGAAGTGAGTATATAACCATTGTGATTATGGTATATTTATTATCTTGGCATTTAATGGTATTCTTGTTGCAAGCACAAACATGTTTGATATCAACAAGTTGGATCAATAGGTTAGGGTGTCTGATATGAAGGATCTAGGAGTTGTGAAATGAATCTTGGGAATATAAATATACAGAGACATGAAAGATGGTAAGCCTTGGTTATCACAACAAAACTATGTGGTGAATATACTGAGGAAATTTCGTATGAATACTGTGAAAATCGTAAAATCCATTTGGATTTCCAGTGTAAGTTTTCTTCAGGTTTATGTCCTAACTAATTAAGAAGAAAATGGTTGTATGTCTCGAGTATCGTATGTTAATAGGAAGTTTGATGTATGTGATGGAAATGGTTAGTATTTCACATGCAATTGGTGTTGTCAGTAGACACATGGAAAAACTAGGTGAAGATCTTTGAAATGGATGTTGATTGCGATGGGAATGTTCAAGTATTTCACATGCATTTGGTGTTGTTAGTGGACACTTGGAAAAACCAGGTGAAGAGCTTGGAAATAAGTTCTTCAATATCTTAGAAGCAAAAAAGAACAAGTATCACCCACAGTGGTTGTAGTAATTTAGTTTTTGGTTATGATTCAGGATATTTGGACAAGAGGAGACCTAACTCACGTTATGTATTGCAAGAATGCAAGGATCTATTGGGTAATATTGGAGAAGTACAGGATGAGGTGTTATGTGGTAGTCAAAGTGTTCTGCATTTGACTAGGAGTATAGTGTATCAAAATGGGACAATGCATTGTTTTATAAGACATATTACTGATGGAGGAATAATTGTTACATAATAGAGAAAATCGTGTAGACATGCTCATGCAATAATATTGTTAGAGAAGTTGCAGAGTTGTGATTGTGTTTGGCTTCTCTTGGCTTGTAGGAAAGGTGATGAATAAATTTTTGCATGATATATCAGGTAAATTGTTGCCAAGGTGGAGATTGTTGAAACATGCCAACCAATTTTCCATGTGGGTGGGATTTCTTAAGTCCCCATATTCCGTAGCTAGTTGAACCAAATAAGATAAAAATAGAATATGCATGCACACTAAAGTGATAAGTTTGTGTCACTGTTTGATAAGTTTGTGATCAATTTGTGTAATTGTGTTATAGATTCTATATATCTATGCATACCCGTAGAGGCAAAAGGTTTTACCAGATTATTCATTATGTGATTAATAGTTGTTTGTTTTATTTATTTGCTCCAACATTTTAAATATTTATATAATTAAAACTAGGGGAAAAAATGAAATGTCTAATTAAAAATATGGAAAAAAAATGAGAAATCTATTAAATATTTATATAACTAACTAATTCTCTTTAAATAATTAATCATTGGATTATTTTCATTTTTCCATTGAAAGAGTTTTAAATCTTTACTTCTTAACTGCAACCAAAAATATGGAAAAAATAATGAAATGTCTCTTAAATATTTATATAACTAACAAATTCTCCTTAAATATTTAAATACCCAATGATTGGGTTATTTTCATTTTCATCCGTTGTAAGAGTTTTAAATCTTTACTTTTTATTCATAAACCCTAAATGTAACTCTAGAGGGATATTAGAATCTGTAAAATTGAAACGTGTTAATATTGGGATTTGCATTTACTTGCTAACATTGCTGCAGCCAGGATTTAATTCTTTCCTGCGACTAAATCCAAAGACTAGACTCACAATACACCCAACCAGTTTTATTTTAGTAATTAAAACGAAACCCTAATCTTTACCTAATCTCTCAACTTCATCCAGATTAGGGTTTATGTTTAATAAGAAAACATTCAAAATAGTTAATAATAAAAATGGATTGGACTTTCATAAAAATATGTGAATCTAGATTTTCGTACGAAGATTGTCATTGAACGTTCATTGAGGAGAGCTTTAACGTTCGAGAGGTAGCAATTTTGGCTTCATCTTTACTGTTGAAAATTACATCTATAAAAACATGAAAAGACATAGGTTGAGGCATGCTAGCAAAATCTAACAATAATCGTAGTAAAATATGAATGTGGAATTTTGTATGAAGGTTTTCCAAAAACGTTGGTTGATGACATCGGTTGTTTTCAAGGTGAAGATTTGATGATATACTGGAGATATCAACAATAGAGCTAAGCAAATTATGAAGAAGAGTATAGCTCAGAATGATAATGACACGTAGAGAGATCTGCCTCTATGACAACATGCTACCTATAGTAACGGCTATGCATTAACATTGACATCTATTGCCAACAACAATCTAAAGAATCAGCTTTCTATTCAACCTGACATGTTGAGGACCATTTATTAGTCAAAGAGTATTTACCAGGGATACCACGATGATCTAAGGAGATGTGTAATGATTTCTAATCGCAGCGCCATTCTTCAAGACGGGTCACTATCATTCAACAAATATAATCTCAAGTCAGTTGTGTGGAGACGCATCATGTGGGGGCATGTAGTTTCCAGAGATCTGATAAATTGGGTACACATGGCCGCTGCAGATATATCCCTCGACGAATGGTGTGATGTCAATGGTGCCTAGTTTGGATCTGCCATTTTCTTACACAAAGGGGTCGCTCCCGTGATCATATACAAAGGATCAAACAGTCAACCATAAACAAAATATAAAGCTGAATGAACTCATATAAAGTAAATGGCGATATAAAGCTGAATGCAGTAATATGTCTATTTAAAATTGAAAGCAGTGATATAAAGTAAATGGAGATATCAAACATTTTAGTGATTAAAGCTGAATTCTCTGAAAAACACATCAATTCCAAGGAAAATAAATAATTCTTTTCTGTATACAAGGAAACCATGCGAGCGCGTCGCGTTAATTGAAGGAAACTGTCGTGGTGAGTACTGCGAATATCTAACGAAATGATTATGAGAGTTCTCCGAAACTGTTGCGAAACACCTTAGGAAAAGATTTTTAAAGGCTTGATGGCTGAGATAGTGGTAATTTATCCATTATTTGACAGAGTACCTAGTGCATACATTTAGAAGCTGAAATCTCCATTTCTTCCGACCCACCTCTCAAATACGTTGTTTAGGGATTAAGACTGTGCCTCGCGAGCCTCCAGACAGCTTCAGATTCAGGGTGACACCTGCCAGTCACGCACAGGTAGGTTACGTTTTCTCTTTTAAATTGCGAATCATTGGTTCCATTTATTGTACTCGATTTTCACAGCCTTATCAATATTCTATTTGGGTGGTTAGATTTCATGAATTGCATGCATATGCTTTGCGTTTAGTCCCACACAAAACAATTCGAAAGAGACCATGCTCCAAAGATGTTTTCCGTTGATTCAAGAAATCAAAGCTAAGTCCGGTTGCTAGCTCCTGCAGGAAATTAAATTTTTTAGCTATCATTCAAAGCTAAGTCTGGCTGATAGCTCTTGCCCGAAATTCAATATTTCAGCTATCATTTCGTCCTTACTTATAGATAACCGAGGGAAAGGAAATTGTAAGTCTTCCCGTGGTTTTCCAACCCATGGCTTGCAATCAACAGGGTAAAAATGAAACCTTAAACATATTCACTAGTATTTGTTGAATCTTTTGATGAATCTTTCTTATTAATATCTAAAAAGATGATAAACTTCTAAAAATACTGATCAAAATGCATGTGCTGAATGTGAAACCCCTATGCAGAACGCCCAAGCATAGAGAATAATAAGATAACAAAACAAAAAAGCTCTAATCTCTTCATAATGATAAATTTACCAAGACTTCAAGCAAGATTAGAGGTATAACCATGTCTACATGAAGCGAGAAGGCAATATTACCCGTGAGCATTGTCATGTCTACCTTCTATATTACTCCTGAGCATTAATAAACTGAACAACTTGACAAGACTCGATGTGAGCAATAAGAGTCCATAATCTATGACACACAAACCAGAAGAAAAAGGTCACTGAAAGCTCGATTCCCAAACTCTCGAACATGGGTATTATGCCATCCATGTATTGGAATCCTCCTTTGACATAAGATTGGTATAAATGTGTGTTCCTAAATGAGGATTTCATGTGAAAGTAAGTCATAAACAAGGATTGACAGATTTAAAGAGAGAAACCATTGTGCATTTGACATTATCCAAACTCCACTCTATATGGAAATAAAATTATATCACGACGTCCAATACTTTAGTTTAAGATACTTGAAATAGGGTTTTCCACTGAAGTTGAAAATTGGTAGAAGGTGATAGCATTAGCGTTTGGACTCTCATGAACTATCTACATAACAATGAACTATCTACATAACAGAACTTTCAATTTCGAGAACCCAACGTTAATAAAATGGCATGTACATTTAAAAAAAACACACATGAACATCTTTTGAGCCCTAATAAAACATATAAAAGATTTATTCAATATGGAATTAGTACGTAGTTTCTACCTTGAAACCCAATGCGGGAAAAACCATGTAATGCTTTTCTGAGTATATTCATAAGGAAGATTCAACATCTTATTTATTTACAAGCTACAATTTAGAGGAAGCTCTAACTCTCTAATTTTCCGTCTCTAAAGAGAATGAAGCTACAAGCCCCTTTCCTTGCCCTATCCAACTACCATGAAATATAATTGTAGAAATCCTCAACTGATAACCTGTTGTTGTTCTTCCTGATACCTTTGTTGTTGTTGCTATTAATACCAATATCTCATGAAGACTGCAACCACTTATTCCTCATGCCAAAATCCATAAGAAAATTTTCCAAATCAATAACTTATGAATTACCGAGACATACTTTTTCTTGATTTTTCCAAATAAATCCTTAACACACTCACGAAGACATACCTTCCGACTGTAGCTGACTTGATTTTTTAGATGCCTGATATTCCACAACTTTTCTTCACATGTCTGCGACTGTGTATATTATCTGTCTACCAGGTATCCATGCTTCTACCAGGTATCCATGCTTTCCCTCAATGCAGGTCGCGGATGTCCGCGCTTTTCCTATATGAAAAGCCTTCTCCATGATCTCGACTCCTGCAAACATATTTGACTTCTCTGTGTTCGACTCACTGCCTCATATCTCAATCCTATATTCTGAGAGGACTCTTCTCTGTGTTATATAGAAAAAATTTCGTAATGACATGCAACCTATTATCTTGTGTTTACTTCACCTTGTTTTTCCCTGTAATAATTAAAACATATTAAAGGTTTGAGATTTCAAAAAACTCAAATTAAGCACTCACAATTGGAGAAGATGGATGGAAATCCAAATCAAGGGATGTTGCAAGAAGTGTTATTTTATAGAAGTGTTATTTTATAAAGTATTTCATTAAAGTTCATTGCAATTAATTTAATTTATTATGTCTATTTTAAATATACCCTAGGCTATGCAGAATATGTTTTGACTATATAAACATTCAATTACAACAATATAACATCATAGAAAATATAAAAGATGATGAAATCACAATATAATAGAATCAGTCTTACATTGTATGCATAAACAAAAATAGGAAATTATCATTGGGACAACACAGAGAAAAGAGAAAAGAGGATTTCACGATAAACATAACAATAGAGTTTGTAGAACCTATCTAAAGGAGTTAGTAGCCTCATAGAAAATACAATTTGTTGCTCCTAATTGAATGCTTACAACAGTTTATTTTGAAAAACAAATTATGCATTTTGCATGCATTATTCGAAGAGACAAACTATATATAAACACTAACTGATAGAAAATAAAATTGAAGATAGATTAGATCATGTCATTTAAATGACAAGCTTGCATCAATTATCAACAAACTCCCCCTTGATGTCAAGATGTCTCACAATTTAATCTCCCAGTGTAAAAAACTGGACTTTTGCAATTGGCTTATTGGAAATGTTTGCAAGGTGTTCTTAAGTTTTTATATACCTTCATTATAATTCCTTATTTTGCACCAAATATTGAATGACATTATACTTTAAATCAAAATTCTTTGCCCTACTATGATGGAGTGTAATTTTGGACAATTTGATGGAACTTGTGTAGATCATTGTAGGATGAATTTGTTTCTCTCCAAGTCTTCTAGAAATTTTCCAAGCCATAATGCTTGTGTACTTGTCGAGGTGACTAAAACACGCTCTTCTTTTGTTGATGGAAGCACAAATATTCTTTTCTTCTTCAAGCTCCAAGTAATCAAACCCAAACCAAAAGAGAAATAATTACCAAATATAGATTTTCAGTCATCCAAACTACCTTCCCAATAAAAATAACTAAAGCCAACAAGATTAAACATCTTTGAAGTATAGCAATGAATATCAAAATTTAGAGTGCCTTTCACATACCTCAAAATTATTTTGGTTTCCTTCATATGCATTTCAGATGGTTGTATTATGTATCTTGATACAAGAGAAACCGAATCAACGATATGGGGTCTTCTATGGGTTAGAAACATCAAACATCCAATGATACTTTTGTATGTTGTCTCATCAATTATTTCAGCACCATCATCTCTACAAAGCACAACTCCATGCGCAGTTGGAGTGGAGGCTAGTTTATAATCAACTATATCAATTTTCTTCAACATATGTTTTTCATAGTTTGTTTGACAAATGAAAATTTCATCCTCACTTTGATAAACCTTCATCAATAGAAAATATTGCATGAGACCAAAATATTTCATCTCAAATTCATTCATCGTAGCAATTTTGAATTCATCCTTCATCTTAGAATTGTTACCCATATAAAATAAATCATCAACATACAAACTTACAATAAGAATATCATTACCTTCTTGTTTGTAGTAAAGTGTAGGTTCACTCTTACTTTTTTCTAAGCCATTCTCCTGAAAATATCCATCAATCCTAGCATATCATGTTCTTGGTGCTTGCTTGAGGCCATATAAATCCTTCTTTAACTTGTAGACTTGATGTTCTTTTCCTTGTACTTAAAAACCTTGTGGTTGTTCCACACAGACTTATTCTTCTAAGCACTGATTCAAAATGACACTTTTCACATCCATATGATGAATGCTCGATTTCTTTTGAGATGCTAATGAAACCATCATTCTAAAAGTCTATCGTCTTGTTACTGGTGAAACTGTCTCTTCATAACCAATTCCATATCTCTGTGTGAAGCCTATAGCAACCAATATTTCGTTGTGGCTTTCAACACTCCCATCACTATTGTACTTATCCTTGTAGACCCATTTAGTACCAATATTTTTCATGGAAGTTCTCTAAGCTCCAGCGTATCATTCCTGTAAATAAAATATATCTTTTCTTGGATTGATTGCACCCAAACCTCGTTAGTAAATGCACATTCAAAACAATATGGTTCCAAATCAACTTTGGAATGTAAAAAAAAAATGATTGTCTCACCCATTGGATTTTCTTCATGTGTTGGACTTGTAGTCCTTTGATAAATGTCACTTAATCTTCTTACCTTCCTTGCAGAACTTGAATTTCAAGTTGGGATTGCACTTAGAATTGAAGAACTAGATAAGGGGATACTTGGTGGATTCGTAGCACTTGGAACTGAAACATTAGTGGGATTCTCATTATCAATATCATCAATAATACCCCTATTGAAAATAGATTTTGACATAACAACATGGCCTTTTTTATGACCATAAAATCCCACTTAATAAAAAATCACATGTATTGACACAACAATGCTATTATTGAGAGCATTATACAACCTATAAGCCTTACATTGTTCACTATATCCCTAAAAAATGCATGACTCACATTTTGGATCTAACTTTTGTCTATTTTCATCAGCTACATGGACATAGACTACACAACCAAACACTTTGAAGTGATTAAAAGTAAGATTATTTTTCATGCTAGGCTTAATAAAGAGTCATCATATCAAGTGCACTTGTGGGACTTCTACTGAGAATGTATACATTTGTAGCAACTGCATCACCCCAAAAAGAATTGATTAATCCCTTGGTTTGTAACATACTTCTTTCTATTTCCACCACTATACGATTTTTCCTTTCAACTACTCCATTTTGTTGAGGTGTGTAAGCAGTGGTGATCTGTCTTTTGATTATATTCACATCACAATAATTCTGGAATGCTTTTGAACAAAATCTCCTCCACGAATAGTCCTTAAGCATTTTATTTTTCAACCTCTTTCACTTTCCACAATGAATTTAAACCTCTTGAATGGATCAAAGGATTCATCCTTGGACTTCAAAAAACAAACCCAACACTTTCGTGAGTAATCATCAATAAAATTAACAAAATATGATGAATCACCCAAACTCTTTGTCTACATAGGACCACAAATGTCTGAGTGAACCAACTTATTTGGATAATGGGCCCTCCATGCATTTCCTTTTAAAAATTTCTCTCTTGCATGTTTTCCTTTAGCACATCCTTCACAAACATCCTTGTTTTCTTGAGCCTTAGGCAAACCATAAACTATTTTTTTGGGTGTTAGAAGCTTCAAACTATCAAAATTCAAATGTCGATAAGTGAGATGCCACAACCAACTTTTTTTTCCATATGTCATACTGGAACGATAGTTGTGTTTTCCAAACACCAATGGGAACATCCTATTAATTTACATAGGCACAAATGTAACCACCCAATTGCTTCAATTCTTATCATAAATTGTACATTATTGATTTTCAAACACCACCTTATAATTTTTATCAAACAATTTCCCAACGTTGAATAAATCATGTTTTAATTGTGTAGTGTAATAAATTTCTTTAACACTTTTGATACCTTCTTTAGTATGGACTTACATACCTCATTTTGTAGCAACCTCCATTTTTTGGTCATCACCAAGCTTGATCTTGGATTTGAATCTTTCATCCACTATAGAAAAAAGCTCCTTATTTCCTGACATGTGGTTAGAACACCTTGAATCTATATTACCTTCTTTTAATTTACAACCCCTTTCAAAGAGACCATACCTTTTAAAACGATAACACTAGATGTTTCTTTTATCAAATATGCCTATGCCTCTACCTCTTGAACCACCTCGTCCTCTTGAATAATTCCGATTTTGACCTCTACGTTGGCCTTGGTTGATTTTGGTTCTAGTTTTGGCATCTTCATTCTTTGTAATTTCTTATTTGCGGGAAAAACTTTCCAATCACTTTCTTCAAATAAATGTCTCAATATTTTTTCATGAGACATAAGAGGTCCAAAGGGTAGAAAAATCCTTTCTTTCTTCAATGATTATGGAAACACTGTTCCACCTTGATGTTAGACCTCAATACCTTTTTAATCACAACCTCTTTGTCCACAATTTCTTCAAGAGTAGCCATATTATTGACTTCATATTTTACTCTCACACAATAATCACTTACATTTTCAACTTCTTGCATCTTCAAATTCTCTTTTCAATGTCTTCAGTTGGACAACTTTTACTTGATCACAACCTTGGTAAGCTTCTTGTAGAATCTTCCACGCATCCTCTATTATCTTTTCACCCGGAATCCTCCGAAATAGGATTTTATCTAGAACTATCTTAATATGAAATAAATATTGAGCATTTTTCTTTATAGATTTCTTCTTAACTACTCTATCATTTACAGAAAGAGTGGTCTAGTATTCTGTATATATTTTTATAATCTCCCATAAATCTTTCCTTGTCAAAAAAATTATCATTTTGATACACCAATAATCATAATCACTTCCATTAAATTTTGAAATGGGCAAGGAATTAGAATTTGACATGATTATCCTAAAATAGTAACCTAATACCAAATGAAGAGTTTATGAGAACCTTTCAGTTTCAGTCCTTTTCTATCCATATTGACATTCCACCATTTCCTGAACCTGTCTGTCTTTCCAGGTTTATCTAGGGATTAGTTAATTATTCAATTACAATAGCATAACACCATAAAAAAATAAGAATTCCATTCCATGCATAAACAAAAAAAATAAATTATAGCTCTGATAGTTGCACACCAAAAAGAGGTATTCATCAATGATCAACATAACAATACAGTATATACACCTATTTAAATACAGTATATACACCTTTACTATTTAAAGGAGCAAACACTTAATTGCTCCTAATTGAATGCTTACAACAGTTTATTTTGGAAAATAGCTCATGCATTGTTTATCTAAACATGTCGGTTAACTAACAAGACTGCATAATCTTGCATCAATTATCAACACCCCACGCTTACTGCCTTAAACTTGCACAACCTTCCTTACTAAGCACTCAACCCACATGCATGAGCTCCACGTGTTGCTAACCAACATATCCTATTCTGGAAGACCATGAGGAAGAGGAAGATGAGGATGTATGAAGATCCTATAAGTATCATCCCCCTTGAAATCGAATAAGTCAAATTTCGGTTAGCTTTCTTATGCCTCTGACCGGCATCCAATAGTTGGGGCGGGGGAATTCCATCACCAACAGTTCTCCCTTGTTCCCATACTGGAGTGAGGCCTATCCCTTTCCGCTAATGGGGGTTTCAGTCAAGAGGTGAATACATCGAAGAAGTTGTGGTATCTTATACTCTATTTCCGGTCGGGAGAGTCCTTTCGAAGTTTAATCCCACCAAACTCTGTGTTAGCAGGCCTGAACCACTTGGAACGTGGAGCCCTTCGTTCTGGTTAGCGAGTCTTATTAGAGCGGTATGCAGGAGATGCTCATTTATTATTAAATCCTTTCACTTCTTTGCATATCAGTCTGAGTCGACACTATTTGTTGCCTTTTGAATACTGATATGTTTCTCATCTTCCCCACGTCCAACTATAAGGAGATGAGAATAGGTCTATGCTCACACATTTGAAGAAGTTTAGAATTATCACCGTTTCATTAAAAACGCCCTGTTGTACTTAGAAAATAGCTGTTATGCAATGAAATCCTGCAAAGAACGAACTCACCAACCCCAGAATAAAGAGAAGGCTCGATTTTGACATAGATTGGCGATCCGAGTAGCAATTTCGGTCCAGGGACGCCATTTTTTTGTCGTTTGGAGTCGGTGCTCAGCGGCGTTCTTGCCATGAAACATGATAAAGATAGGCGGAGGAAAAGTTTGCATTCCGCTGACCAAATTTCGACTCTAGTGAAGGTTTTCAAACAAGGTAAGGACCTCAAGCCGGATAATGAAGTTGTTAGAGCAAAACTGCGGCTAAATTTAGTGGACAATGGAGGATCTTTGCTGCAGTTCAAGAACTGTAGTATTGTTTTGGGCGACGGGCAACTAAATGCGCAAGATTTTAGGGAATATAGAAAATGAACGAAGAAGAATTGTCTCACTTTATACTTACTGAGGGTGGCATGGGAAATTGCTTAATATGAGGGTGGCATGGGGAATTGGGGAATATTAGAGAGGGTAGGGAAATATTAGAAAAAAAGATAATAATGTTTTCTCTAATATTTCTCAAAAAATCTAAAAATAATATGTCATAATTGAATATGATTGACGTTCTTAAATTCTTTTTAATTTAAACAAATGTATATAACAAAAAAAACTATAATCCACATTTGTTTCCACTTTTAAAATATTGATTGATTAACTGACTTAAATAATTATGTCGCCCCTTGCCTAGAGTGGTAATGGAAGATTTCCTTAAATACACATCAAAGTCATATCGAAATTGCAACTTTAAGCTGGTGAATTCCGCAAAATCCTATCAAATTGCAAGTTCAAGATGGGGAATTCTGCAAAAGAACAACCCAACCTAACACTAAAGAGATAATTTGAAGTCATATATAAGCATTTCAAGTATCATGAGAAGGGTCCGATGCGTCATGTGCAAACTTCTATATGACATACGTTTTTAAAAGAAAAACATCCCCTTGAGGTAGGTCAAACATTGGTCATAAAAAACTGCATTTCTGCCAATGGTATTTCTTACTATTTATGCATTGCTAGGTTCCCAAAACAAATCTTTGACGCTAAGCACATATATTTAAAAGTTTCTTTTTAACCTTTCGTGGCTTTGGTATTTGGAATGTATAGGTTGATTCCACTGCAACTCTCCACCTCATACCCTATCTGTCAGATTATAATCATTTCACCGCCATGAATACACAGTGCATTGGTGGCCGTCTTGACCCTTCAAGACTTGAGGATTAAGCACCAATTTATTGATTTGTCCTAAATAACTTAAGCGGTGGCTGCCTTAACCTTTGAAGGACACGAGATACCATTGTCGCTTAACTAAATCTTTTTCTAAGATCAAAGGGGCAATTTTTGGTTAGTGTTTATATATATATATACCTGAAACGAATTGTAATAGATGGCATTATGAAAGCACATTGAATATAAGTTTCCATTTTGGTCGTGTTCTCTCCATTTATACTCTGTTTTTATTAAGTTTGTAAACTCATTTCATTCCTTGATTGAATTCATTATATTGCTTTCAATTTGAGTAAACGCAGTAATTATTTGGTTTTACCAAATTGCGAACCCGGTCCCACATTTATTCAGAGTTTATTTGTTGGAGCGCGTGATTTTAAAAGAACATTGAATAAAAGGTTTCTATTTCGCATTCGGGACTTGCTTGTTAAATGTGCACGAACTTATTTTGTTTTTCCAAATGCCAAAACCGGAAGTGTTGGGCCCACACCCTGTTCGCATTTCGCAATTCGACAATATTTGTTTTGTTTTGTGTTGGGTGTTCATAAACGCTGAAACCCGAATACCGATGTGCCTCCGTTTTCCACATTATCTTCCTCTGCATGGATATAAATACTGGGCCATCAAAATTGTTCCCTACGTATGCTTAAAGAGAGGCTGAATCCAATCCATGCAATGTTTCAAACAGTAGCAGAAAATCTCCCTATAATCGCCAATGACACTAAAGGTCTCTTTTCTTTCCATTATTATAAGATTTGTTTTTAAACCTAAAATATCGTGCACAGGAAAAGAAAAAATATATTTATCTATTAAGTCATCGTTCCTTTTTTTCAATCTTTCGAAAGATTTCCTTCTTAACTATGCGAGCGCATCGCCTTGATACAAGGAAACCATTGTGGTCAGTACTACAAATATCCTAACGAAATGATTATGTGAGTTCTCTGAAACTGTTGCGAAACACCTCACGAAATTATTTTTAAGGTCTTCGTGACTGATATAGTTGTAATTTATGCATCATTTGACAGTACCTAGTTCACACACACGTTTAGAAGCTTGAATCTCCACTTCCGACCCACCTCTCAAATACGTTGTTTGTGGATTAAGATTGTGCCTCGCTGGCCTCTAGACAGCTTCCAGTCACGCACTGTTAGATTACCTTATCTCTTTTGAATTGTGAATCATTGGTTCCATTTGTTCTACTTGATTTTCACAGCCTTCTGAATTTTCTAGTTGGGTTGTTAAATTTCATGAATTGCATGCATATTTCTCTGCATTTAGTCCCACTCAAAATAATTCGAAAGAGACCATGCTACAAAGATGCTTGCAGTTGATTCGAATTTTATTTCTTTCTTTCTTGGCCTAACCAGAAGAAAAATCAAAGCTAATTCTTGGTTGTTGACAGTGCCAGGATAAAATATGTAGCGGAAAGTAACAAAGAAACAAATCACACATATAAATCAGAGATTTACGTGGTTTGCCCAACTTCCGGATACATCCACCAAGCAGGGTATCGGTTATCTTATTGTTCATAATATGGAGAGTTACAGCACGCTCCTTCTACTCATCTACACATTCCCTCTATGGGCATACATCAATTTATAGAAATTTACACACATTTACATAGGAAACTGACTATTGAATGCTTTTCTATCCATGGTCTAATTTACTCTAATTAGTTACAACCAATGCTAAATAATAGGATCTAAAATCTAATTGTGGAGGAATTTGTTGTCACCAGATTCCAACAATCTACACCTTGACAAAAATTTGCTCCTTCTTTTGTTCATCACCTTTTCTGCAAGCCAAGAGAAGCCAAGCATCATTGTTGCTTCTCTAAAAGTATTGGTTTTGTGAACATGTCTTCGCAGTTCTCTTTTGTATGAACTTTTTCAAGAGAAACTCCACCTTCATCGATGACATGTCTTACAAAATGGTACTTAATAGAAATATGTTTAGTTTTACTGTAGTACGCTGGATTCTTGGCCAAGTGAATAGCACTTTGACTATCACAAAGTAGCTTTACTTTGTCCTACATCCTTCCAAACTCACCAAACAAACCTTTTAACCAAATCACCTATTTGCAAGCATGTGAAGCAACAATGTATTCTCCTTCTGTAGTGAATAAAGCAATTATTTGTAGCTTTGACATCCAACTAATAGGTCCACTTGCAAGAGTAAAGACATATCCTGAGGTTGATCTCATTTTGTCCAAATCACCCGCAAAATCAGAATTAGCATATCCACAGACTAACTCATGACCACCGTTATAGGTGATACAGTAATCACTTGCGCCCCTAAGATACCAAAAGACCCATTTAACTGTTTTCCGGTGCTCTTTACCTAGATTTTCCATATATCTGCTGACAACCCCAACTGCATGTGAAATGTATGGTCTTGTACTAACCATCTCATACATTAAAATTCCTACTGCATTAACATACAATATTACATACATATATTCCTTTTCTTATTTTGTACTAGCACATAAACTTGAAGAAAGCTTAAAATGGGAAATGAAAGGTACACAAATTGGTTTCACATTGTTCATACCAAACCTCAAAAGTATTTTCTCGACATACTTATGTTGTGACAACCAAAGATTACCATTCCTTCTGTCTCTGAATATATCCATGCCCAAAATCTTCTTTACCAATTCTAGATCTTTCATATCAAACATCCTAGCCATTTGAGCCTTTAACCTGTTGATCTCAGTTATGCTTTTGCTTGCTAAAATCATATTGTCAACATACAATACTAAGATAATGAATATGCCATTATTAAATTTCTTAAAGTAAGCACAATGATCATACTCACTCCTTGTATAATTTTGGCTCAAAACAAATTTCTTGTTGTGATTCTGAACGAACCCTTCAGTTTGTTTCATGTAGATCTCCTCATCCAAATATCCATGTAAGAAAGCAGTCTTAACATCTAGCTACTCCAACTCCAAATCAAGTAATGCAACCAATGCTAACATACTTCTAATTGAAACGATTTTAACAACTGGTGAAAAAATATCATGAAAATCAATACCTTCTTTCTGAGAATATCCTTTTGCAACCAGACTTGCTTTGTACCTTTCTACTTTATAATCAACACCCTTCTTCAACTTGTAGACCCACAACACCCTTCTTCAACTTGTAGACCCACTTGCAACCTACAGTTTTCCTGTCTCTTGGAAGTTCTACCAAGTCCCATGTAGCGTTCTTCAATAAAGCATTCATTTCATCCTTCATTGCTTCTTTCCATTTTTCATTGTTAGAACCCTCCACATCTTCCTGATAGCATGAAAGTTCATCATCATTAGTACTTAAATAAACTGATGAAACAAAATCATCATACCTTCTTGGAGGAACTATGACCCATGTAGACCTCCTTAGGGAAGTTTGTGGCTCATCCACAACGTGTTGATTGTCGTCATCATCCATATTTTCATCTGCAATAACCTCTTCATCAACTTCTTCAGAAACTTGTTCATGTCCACTTGCATCTGTAGTTGAACGTGTTTCAAACTGAATCTGTTGATATTTCGGTACTTCAACCCGTTTCATTTGACCATCTACATCTGATTTGATGAGTGACGATTCATCAAATATTACATCTCTGTTAATGGTGATCTTGTGGGAAGTAGGATCCCACAACCTGTACCCCTTAATACCATCACCATATCCAACAAAGATAAGCCTTTTTTATTTTGGATCTAATTTAGAACGTTGATGTTTCGGAATTAGAGCATAGGCTTAAGAACCAAAAAAAATAAGATTAGAATAATTACAAGGGTGACCTTTCCATACCTTTTTATGAATCTTGCACTCTGTTGTTGTTGATGGTGATCGATTCACCAGATAAAATGTTGTAGTTACTACTTCTTCCCACAATTCTTGTTGCAAGTTGGTGTTACTAAGCATACTCCTTGCTCTCTCTAGAAGATTCATGTTCATGCGTTCAACAACTCCATTTTGATGAGGAGTATAGGAAGTGATTTTATGCCTATAAATCCAAAACTCCTTGTAATAGTTCTCAAATTCTATTCACATAAATTCACCACCATTATATCAATTCTTAAACAGTTAGTAGACCCACTAGTGGTCTTTTCCACTAAAGCTCTAAGCTACTTGAAAACAGTAAACACATAAGCCTTTCTTTTCAACATATAAATCCACACCTTCCTAGAGAAATAATCTATACAGGTAACAAAGTTTGATGATCCTCCATACGAAACAATCGGGGATGGTCCCCAAACATCATAATGGATATAATCAAGGATTCCTTCACTGGTGTGTCTTCTGGTTTTAAATCTCTGCCTATTATGTTTTCCATAAATATAGTGCTTGTAGAAATCTAACTTTAAAGACTTTACACTAGGAAGTAACTTACGATCAGATAATACCTTCAATCCTCTTTCGCTCATATGGCCCAACTATTGATGCCACAGTCTAACAGAATCACTATCATTCTTGGATACAATTGTTGCATGATTTGACTTGGTTCTTCCTTATAACAGAAACAAGTTTGCAACCTTCTTTGCTTTCATAACCAGTAGGATTCCTTTGTAGACCTCAATAACTCCACCTTGAACAATACTTTTATATCCTCCAGTATCTAAGACTCCCAAAGGGATTAGGTTCTTCCTAAGCTCAGGTACATGTCTCATATCATTTAGTATCTTAATAGATCCATCAAACATCTTAATTAGAATGCTACCAATTCCCACAACTTTACATGATATATCATTTCCCATGTAAACAATTTCGTCATCTATAGACTAGTATGTAATAAACCATTGTCTATGAAGAAACATGTGATTTGAAGCACTAGAATCTAATAGCCATTGTTGATCATATCGTGAAACAACACTAATTGATAAAACTTCATCAGTCATACCTGAAACTGTTGTTGAACCTGTTTCGGTTGCATTTTATTCCTTCATCTCTTTTGGAGGGTCTTATTTGGAGGCTTTTTTTCGCTTCCAACAATCCTTCTTCAAGTGTCCAAATTTTCCACAAAAACAACACTTAATCTTGCTCTTCTTTCCCTTCGACTTTGATCAAGAGAAATCCCTCTGAACATGTCCTCTTTCCTTAGGTCTTCCTCTGACCAGCATCACCTCAGATGTAGAGGTTTCAAAATTGGATTTCTTCCTTGTTTCCTCATACAGTAAAGCTCCAATAATAACATCAAGATCAATACTTTATGTTGAACTGAAACTAATATAGGTAACAAAGTGATCCCATGACTCAGGCAAAGAACACAACAATGTAATTGCCTTATATTCATATTCAAATTTCACTCCCATGCTAGTTAACTGGACTAAAAGAGTTTTAAAAGTATTTAAATGATCATCTATTTTCGTACCTCACTAGTACATATGACCAAATTTGTGATGGTTTTTCATTGATATTGCCACACTTATCCATCGCAATTTCCACGAAAGTCGAGATTTTTTTTCGTCGGAATAATTTCGCCGCTATATCCATGATCGAGGTGTGCATGGAAACATCGACGAAATTACCTCTTCATGTGTCACCACCTTCAATATCGATTAACCCTATGCATCATCGCAATTACGACGATATTTCGTCGCAATAACAACAAAGAAATGTGGCAATTATGATGAAACTTTGTCGCAATTGCGACGAAAAATTATTCCAAGCCAATAACTTATGACGCAGTTGCTGAATGTGCGATGAAAGTCCATCGCAACTTGCGATGAAAATCCATGGTAATATTGACGAGTGAAATATCTCAAAACCAAATTTATGACGCACATGTTGTATATGTGACGAATATTCATGGCAAATTGCGACGAAGTTTCGTCACTATAGCGACGGTTGTGGTAAAATAGTAAAAATTTTCCAACGAATGTGCGTCGATATTGCAACGATGACTTTAGGTTTTAAAAACAAAAAATTACATGAAATATGGTATTACTATATTACATTGTAACATGGCATTACTCTTACATTGTAATATTGTAATATATTGTAATATATATATCCCCTACAAATAATCAAGGCACTAATCAACCAAATATTGTAAGCATGTGTTATCATGAAGTTGGAATAGAAGTAAGGATACCAATATGACAATATACACAAACAATAATTTGGAATATTACTTTTAAAAAAACACATGGATTGCATGAGTGAGTCATTATGCAATTTATATTACACAATACTATGACAACACTTATAAGATTTATGGATGATATCTTA
>JZKD02S1855993.1:1367527-1404624 GCA_000966675.3 Picea glauca | reverse complement strand
TTATAGCTACAATTGAAGGGAAAAGGGTATGTGGATTCCATAAACCTAGAATATTATGGAATCCACATACCCTTTTCCATAGAATATGCTAACTATATCCAAAAACCAAAGACATAAAATATGGTACTACACATATTATATAAATATATTATCAAGGAAAAAATAAGCTAAATGCAATTTGGACATTTGAAAAAAAATTTACAAGTTAAATGAGTACATCAATAAAAAATAGCATACTAACCTTGCAAGTTCAAAATCCGAGCTATGTATATCGAGAATTGGATTTGTTCAACCGGTGGGTGACGAAAAAAATAAACAGCTCAAACAAAAGCCAAGAACAGTGTCACAACTATAGCAATTGTGTTGCAAAGTCTCTTAAAGTCACGTATGTATAGATAAAATAGTCAACTAGTTGTTAACACCAGCCAATGAGATAGGCAAAATTTTCATTTCTATTGCCACGAAAGTTCATCGCTATAGTGACAAAAATCCCGACTAGGTTAAATTAAGATTTTCGTCGATATTGCGACGAACTTTTGTGGCAATATCCACAAAAATCCCGCCCTGTTTAAAAAAAATATGAAACTAGTGGAAGCATGGAAAATTTTCATGGAATAATCCACCCATATGTAGTAGTGAGCTTCATGCACAAACTGTACAATTTTCTTTTCAGGAAGATCCTGCTCGTCATGGATTTCGTCATATATAAGCTTTCCATCTTCGTCGACAAATCGATTGTTTTCTTCTCCGTAAAAATGTTGAACATAACATCATTGGCCATACACAGAGGTATGTCACTCACTGCTCTCACATCGATCTCTTCCCACTCTTCATCTGAAATGGTCGCGGGTTTCTTTGATTTTTCCAAAAGTGCCTTCACCACACCTTGTTGCACGAGTAGATCATGCATCTTCACCTTACAAATCTCAAAATTGTTTTTCCCATTGAACCTCTCGTTTTCAAATTTAGCACTCTGAGTTTTTGTCATTAGCATAAGAAGGAAACAAAAAAACCATTTCTTATACAACCAAGCCCCTTTTATATAAAAAATAACCTTATGTTTAAAGATTGAACCCAAAACTAACAGTGAAAAGGTTTTAAAAATATTTTAAAAATATTTTATACCTCAATAAAATATTTTATACCTTTTACCAAATCCAAAAAAAATCAACCTTTAACAAACAATATTTTAATATCCTTTATGCATAAAGTATTCACACCATACGAATTGCATTCAACCATTCGACCATTTAAAATATCCATAGAATTTAAAACTATGCAAATTTTTATATTGGAAGATCGATGCACTCTTTGTATAGAGACCCTAGCGCTGATTTTAATTTAGAAAAATCCCATAAGGCTAGAGGAGGATCAATGCTCCCTTCCTTAGGGGCACCCAATGTTGACTTGGAAACAACGCTCCCTGCAGTATCTACACCCTCACTATATTAAAGACTAAAAACGCTCCTTTGACCAAGCGACTTATGCAACACAGCTCTGAGCAGAGATTTTGTTTCTTTTCTTTAACGAAAGATGATGCAACACAACTCTGATACCAATTGTTGACAGTGAAACCACGATAAAATATGTAGTGGAAAATAACAAAGAAATAGATCACACATATAACTCAGAGATTTACGTGGTTCGCCCAACTTTGGGCTACGTCCACCAAGAAGGGTATCGGTTTATCTTATTGTTCATAATATGGAGAGTTACAATAGACTCCTTCTACTCATCTACACATTGCCTCTATGGGAATACATCAATTTATAGAAGTTTACACACAATTACATAGGAAACTGACTATTGAATGTGTTCCTATCCATGGTCTAATTTAGTCCAATTATTTGCAACCAATGCTCAATAATAGGATCTAAAATCCAATTGTGGAGGAATTAGTTGTCACCATATTCCAAAATTGGTTTCTAGCTCTTAATTTATTACGCACAAGGATTTATTCAATGGATGTATGATACATATAAATACATGAAACATTGTTTAAGATATATAAACTAAGTTGATCACACATTAACCAGTTAAAAGAATATATCAAACTACACACTAAAATAAAAGCAAACTTACTTGAACCGATCTTGTCCAATCCAGCTAACTAACAATATCATAAATAATAGACTAAGATAAACATTATCTCTAACACTCCCACTTAATATTTATCTTCTCATTAAATTCTTTGTTAGTTGTTCATGTTTGTTGTGTTGGTCTTTCTTTGAGTCATATCCTCATATTTATCTTTTGACTTCATATGGTTTGATGCTTTTCTTCACTATGGGCTTCATCTTTGAACTTGCTTTTTTTTCTTCTTTTTTACCTACCTAAATTCATTGATGTCCATATAAAAAACAATTCGTCTAGCCAGATACATGGGTACCATTTGTTGTACTGGTGAGTTCTCTAGGAATGTTTTCCATATACATTCCCCATTGAATCAAAGAATCTCACTCGAATTTCATCAAGTTTAGGCTACAAGTACACATTTCACCTAGTACTTCTCACAGTTGTCTATTCCACAACTTGGTCCACATCCTCTCTATGCATAGAACCACAAGAACAAGACTTACAACAAACCCGGGGAAATTAGCTTGCATATGGCTAAGCTTTACAACTTGGACCAAGTAACTCTGGCTGTCAGGAACTATCAATCATGCACCCCTTGCAATACATATGCATCATTAGAATATTTCATCTGAAGTACAACAAGTATGCAAAAATTCTTTACAAAGATTACTAATTTAATGCCTAATATACAAGCCCATTCCAACACTATGATCCTTCTCATCTTAACACCATAACTTCTTCTTTGCCTCTTGGAAGCTTCCTTCATTTTCTTCTTGTTCATTCATCATTGGTATCTCAATTCATTGTCTTGGATCTCCATAATTTCCCTTTCATTTGTAAGAGTCACAAATTCTAACAAAATAACATCACCTTCATTTGAGTAAGTTAGGCTCAATATAAAAAAATAAATTTCAAATTCCAATAAATGAGATAAATAGAAAGTCTAAACATTGCGAGGGCTTCAAAGACATTTTAATCATCTAACCAAAAAACCAGAAAATAATGATGAGAAACTAGTGCTTTTAAACTTTCACTACATATGATCGGACAGTTTACCCCTTTCTCACTACTAGCCACATGAATATCATTAAAAATGGTTGCAACAACTATCGTATATTCTTTTAGGATTTAATTTAATATCCTCGTAATCGACACCAAGCCCTCCCACAACTATTGTATATTCTTCTAGGCTTTAATTTAATATCCTCATAATCAACACCAAGATCTTCATATTTTAACTAGCTCACAATATATCTAGGCTGCTTTTCTCAGACCATCATTTATCAACATGTTAAATGGTGACAACAAATTTCCAGGATTAGGATTTCAGATCCTATAATCTAGTGTTGGTTGTAACCAATAAGACCAAGTTAGAATTTAGTTATGAGAGCATTCAATAATCAATTTCTAATGTACATTGATATAATTTGATGTATGCCCGTAGAGGCTGAGTGTGACATGTGTGAGTGAAAATGTTGTAATCTCCATGATCTGAATAATAAGACAACGGATACCTCTTCTTAGTGTACGTAGCCCAACTTTTCGGTGAACCACATAAATCTTTGTGTATTTTATATTCTGTGTGATTGTGTTTTCCGCATTTGCAATTACAAAAAATGGTATCAGAGCTTGAGGAGGCCACGCATTAGTCAAATTTCGTGAGGAGGTTGTAGACTGGAAAGACTTCACTAAAATTTTGAGTTTGTTTATTGTTCTCCGATCGCTAGAAGACTGGAAGGGAGTGTTGTTTTTAGCATCAATGCTGGGACCCTGCTAGATGGGAGCATCGATGTGGTGGTGACTTACACAGCTTATCATTGGCACCAGGCTAGCTGCATAAAGGGAGCGTCGATGCTCCACCATTCATAGTCAAAAATCGCTAACTCTCCCCCCTCCACAGTTAAGGAGCACTCCACCATCAAACTCACGCTCCTCTTCAATGGTCCAAGGAGCGTCGATCAACTTTATAAAATTTCTCATGTTTTTTCAAAGAGTTTAAGGTATGAAGTTTGTTTTTTAAGCAACTAGATGGAGGATGCAATTAAAAAAGGTAAAGGTATGAATATTATATTGTATGCATAAAAAGGTGGAGGAATTAATTCTTTAAAGCGTGAAGGTGGATACTTAAAAGGGTGGATGATTTATAATATTTTTTGAGATAGCCTCTTTTATATATTATTAAAAGTTTTTTGGATTAAACACTTTTGTATTTTATTAAAAGGTTTTTTGGGATTAAACCTTTTAAAATTATTGTTCAGCATTGATTTAGATCATTCCTCCATATAAAGGCTTGGTTATTATAAGCAGTGGTGTTTTTTGGAATGTTTCCTCTAATGGCAAAGATGCAGAGTGCTAAGTTCGAAATTGAGAAGTTCAATGGAAAGAACAATTTTGAGATCTGGAAGGTTAATATGCATGATCTTCTTGTGCAACAAGGCATGGTGAAGGCACTTTTGGAAAAAGGAAAACAACCCGCGACCATAACAGATGATGATTGGGATGAGATGGATGCGAGAGCACTGAGTGTCATATGCCTGTGTTTGGTCGATGGTGTTCTGCTCAATATTGTCTCGGAGAAGACAACAGTTGGTTTATGGATGAAGCTGGAAAGCTTGTATATGACAAAATCCTTGATAAATAGGATATTCCTGAAAAGGCAATTGTATAGTTTGCGCATGAAGGAAGGTACAAAAATAGTTGATTATTTAAATACTTTTAATACTCTTTTAGTCCAGTTGACTAGCATGGGAGTGAAATTTGAATCTGAAGATAAGGCGATTACAATATTATGTTATTTTCCCGCTTCATGGGATCACTTTGTTACGTCTATTAGTTTCAGTTCAACATAGAGTATTGATATTGATGATATTCTTGGAGCTTTACTATATGAGGAAACAAGGAAGAAATCCAATTCAGAAACCTCTACATCTGAAGCGATGGTGATCAGAGGCAGACCTCAAGAAAGAGTACACGGTCAGAGGGATTTCTCTCGGCCAAATTCGAAGGGCAGAAAGAGAAATCTTAAGTGTTGCTTTTGTGGCAAATCTAGACACCTGAAGAAGGACTGTTGGAAGCGACAACAAGCCTCCAAAGAAGACCCTCCAAAAGAAATGAAGGAAGCAAATGAAACCGAAACAGGTTCAGCAATAGGTTCAATTATGACTGATGAAGTTTTATCAATTAGTATTGGTTCACACCATGATCAACAATGGTTATTATATTTTGGTGCTTCAAACCAGATGTGTCTTCATAGACACTAGTTTATTACTTATCAGTCTATAGATGATGGAATAATTTACATGGGAAATGATATCTTGTGTAAAGTTGTGGGAATTGGTAGCATTCAAATTAAGATGGTTGATGGAACTGTTAAAATATTAACTAATGTAGGACATGTACCTGAGCTTAGGAAGAACATAATATATTTGGGAGTCTTAGACACATGAGGTTACAAGAGTAATGTTCAAGGTGGAGTTATGAAGGTCTACAAAGGAATCCTACTGGTTATGAAAGAAAAGAAGGTTGGTAACTTGTTTCTATTAGAAGGAAGAACTGAGTCAGATCATGCGACAACGGTATCTGAGAAAGACAATGATTATGTTTGACTTTGGCATCAACGGTTGGGCCATATGAGCGAACAAGGATTGAAGGTATTATCTGATCACAAATTTCTTCCTAGTCTAAAATATTTAAAGTTAGATTTATGCAAGCATTGTATTTACAGAAAACACAATAGGCATAGATTTAAAACCGAAACACACACCAATGAAGGAATCCTTGATTATATCCATTCTGATGTTAGGGGACCATACCTTACTATTTCATATGGAGGATCGTCATATTTTGTAACTTTTATAGATGATTTCTCTAGGAAGTTTTGGGTCTATATGTTGAAGAGTAAAGATGATGTATTTTCAGTTTTCAAGCAGTTTAGAGATTTAGTGGACAACAACACTAGTAGATCCATTAAATGTTTAAGAATTGGTAATGGTGGTGAATTTACGTTAATGGAGTTTAAGAATTATTGCAAGGAATTTGGGATCGATAGGCATAAAACCACTTCCTATACTCCTTAGCAAAACAAAGTTGTTGAACGCATGAACAAGGCTCTTCTAGAGAGAGCAAGGAGTATGCTGAGTAACGCCAACTTGCAGCAGGAACTGTGGGCAGAAGCTGTATCTGCATATTTTTATCTAGTGAATCGATCACCATCAACATCAATAGAATGAAAAATTCCTAAAGAGTTATGGATATGTCACCCTTGTAATTATTCTAATCTTAAATTTTTTGGTTGTGATGCCTATGCTCTAATTCTGAAACATCAACATTCTAAATTAGATCCAAAATAAAATAAAAAAAAGATATTAAGGGGTAAAAGTTGTGAGATTCTACTTCCCACAAGATCACCATTAACATAGATTTAATATTTGATGAATCATCTCTCATCAAATCAAATGTAGATGTTCAAATGAAACAGGAAGAAGCACCAAAGTATCAACAAATTCAGTTTGAAACTAATGAAGGTGAACATGAACAAGTTTCCGAAGATTTTCATGAAGAGTCTCTTGCAGCAGAGGAAGACATGGTTGATTATGACAGTCAACAGATTGTGGATGAGCCAAAAACCTCCCTAAGGAGGTCTACAGGGGTCAGAAATCCTCCAAGAAGGTATGATGATTTTGTTTCATCAGTTTCTTTAAGTACTAATGATGATGAACCTTCATGCTATCAGGAAGATGTGAAGGGTTCTAACAGTGATAAATGGAAAGAAGCAATGAAGGATGAAATGAAGGCATTAGAGAGGAATGCTACATGGGACCTGGTAGAAATTCCAAGAGACAAAAAAATTGTAGGTTGCAAGTGGGTCTAAAAGCTGAAGAAGGGTGTCGATGATAAGGTGGAAAGGTACAAATCAAGGTTGGTTGCGAAAGGATATTCTCAAGAAGAAGGTATTGGATTTCATGATATTTTTTCACCAGTTGTAAAGACTGTTTCAATTCGAATTGTGTTAGCATTAGTTGCATTGCTTGATTTGGAGTTGGAGAAACTAGATTGTAAGACTGCTTTCTTACATGGAGATTTAGATGAAGAAATTTACATGGAACAACCTGAAGGGTTCATTCAGAATCACAACATGAAATTTGTTTGCAGGCTCAAGAAATCATTGTATGGTCTCAGGCAGTCGCCCAGACAATGGTACAAGAAATTTGACTCTTTCATGGTGAGCCAGAATTATACAAGGAGCGAGTATGATCATTGTGTCTACTTTAAGAAATTGAATAATGGTATATTCATTATCTTAGTATTGTATGTTGACGATATGATTTTAGCAAGAAAAATAATAACTGAGATCAATAGGTTAAAGGCTTGGATGGCTTAGATGTTCGATATGAAAGATCTAGGAGCAGCAAGGAAGATTTTGGGCATGGAGATATTCAGAGACATGAGGAATGGTAAGATTTGGTTGTCACAAGAGAATTATGTTGAGAAGATACTTTTGAGGTTTGGTATGAGTGATGTGAAACCAATATCAATCCCTTTGGCTTCCCATTTTAATCTTTCTTCAAGTTTATGTCCTAATACAAAAGAAGAAAAGGAATACATGTCTCGAATACCATATGCTAATGCAATAGGAAGTTTAATGTATGTGATGGTTAGTACAAGGCTAGACATTTCACATGCAGTTGGGGTTGTCAGCAGGTATATGGAAAATTCAGGTAAAGAGAACTGGGCAACCTTGAAATGGGTGCTTCAGTATCTGAGGGGCACAAGCGATTACTATATCACCTATAAAAATGGTCGTGAGTTAGTCTGTGGATATGTTGATTCTGATTTTGCAGGTGATTTGGAAAAGAGAAGGTCGACTTCAAGGTATGTCTTTACTCTTGCAGGTGGATCTATTAGTTGGATGTCAAAGCTACAAAACATTGTTTCTTTATCCACTACAGAAGAAAAATATGTAGTTGCTTCACATGCTTGCAAAGAGGCAGTTTGGTTGAAAGGATTGTTTGGTGAGTTTGGAAGGATGCAGGACAAAGTAAAGTTACTTTGTGATAATAAAAGTGCTATTCACTTGGTTAAGAATCCATCCTATCATAGTTAAAAAAAACATATACCTATTAAGTAACATTTTGTAAGAAAGGTCATCGATGAAGGTGGAGTCTCTCTTGAGAAAGTGCATACAAAAGAGAACTGCACAAATATGTTCACAAAACCCATACTATTAGATAAGATACGATGGTGCTTGGCTTCTCTTCGCTTGCAGAAAAGGTGATGAATAAAATAAGGAGAAAGGTATCAGGTTAATTGTTGTCAAGGTGGAGATTGTTAAACGGTGACAACAAATTCCCAGGATTAGGATTTCAGATCCTATAATCCAGCGTTGGTTTTAACCAATGAGACCAAGTTAAAATTTAGTTATGAGCGCATTCAATAATCATTTTCTAATCATGTACATTGATATAATTTGGTGTATGCTTGTAGAGGCTGAGTGTGAGATGTGTGAGTGACACTGTTGTAATATCCATGATCTGAATAATAAGACAACCAATACCTCTGCTTGGTGGATGTATCCCAACGTTTGGGTGAACCATGTAAATTTTTGTATCTTTTATATTACATGTGATTGTGTTTTCCGCATTTGCAATTACAACAAACCTAGGTACACTCGAATTTCATCAATTTTAAGCTACATGTACACATGTCACCCAGTACCTCTCACAACTGTCTATTCCACAACTTGGTCCACATCCTCTCTATGCATAGAACAACAAGAACAAGACTTACAACAAACCTGGGGAAATTAGATTTCCTATGGCTAAGATTTACAACTTGGACAAATTAACTCTCGATGTGGGGCACTATCGATCATGCACCCCTTGCAATACATATGCATCATTAGAATATTTCATCTTAGGTACAACAAGTATGCAAAAAATCTTTACAAATATTACTAATTATATGCCTAATATACAAACCCATTCCAACACTAAGATCCTTCTCATCTTAACACCAAGACTTCTTCTTTGCCTCTTGGAAGTTTACTTCATTTTCTTCTTGTTCATTCAACATTGGTATCTCGATTCATTGTGTTGGATCTCCATAATTTCCCTTTCATTTGTAAGAGTAGCATATTCTAAAAAAATAACCTCACCTTCATATGAGTTAGTTAGGCTAAATACAAAAAAAAAATCTCAAATTCCAAGAAATGAGATAAGAAGAAAGTCTAAACATTGCGAGGACTTCAAAGACATTTTAATCATCTAACCAAAAAACCAGAAAATACTGATGAGAACCCAGTGCTTTTCAACTTTCACTGCATATGATGGGATAGTTTACCTCTTTCTCACTACAAGCCACACGAATATCCTTAACAATGGTTGCAACGACTATCGTATATTCTTTTAGGATTTAATTTAATATCCTCGTAATCCACACCAAGCCCTCCAACAACTATCGTATATTCTTCTAGGCTTTAATTTAATATCCTCATAATCAACACCAAGATCTTCATATTTTAACCAACTCACACTATATCTAGGTTGCTTTGCTCAGACCATCATTTATCAACATACATCTCCACATAATGTACCACAACCTCTCGTATATGGTAGCAATCTCAAACCAGTGATTTCTCCCCCTCCGACCTTGGACAACGAGAGAACAATTTTTCCATAGCTTATATGTTGGAGAATAATGGTTAAATGCTATGGCTAGTATTTGGGTTGAGTTTGTTATGGATCAACGGTTAGGATCTTGCAGAGGAGATTGAAAAAACCCGTCAACCGTTGGATCTACCAAACAAGCAAAGGAGGTTACGATCGCATTGGGTGCTAAGCTCCAGAATTCCTGAGCCATTGGATCGTGGATCAGTTACCCGTCAGCCATTGGATCTGACAGAAGTTGCATGAGGGTTACCATCGAGATTTGGAGGATCGAAAATCCTGTGGTCGAATTTTTTTCGACATTTGAAACCCCGAAACCCGGGAAGATCAGAGTCGTCCGACAGTTGGGCACGTGGCGGAGATCGAAGGCATCGATATTTTTAGCATCGGGAAATCGGAGGTCCTGAGGTCACGAGAATCAGGACATCAGAAGTCCCCGAACCCCGACGAGTCCAGAGCCGTCCATCTATTGGGACAGGTGGCAGGGGATCGAGAGTTCATCGGCATTCGGAGTTTCAGATGTCAGAAGTTCCATGGACAGAATGTTGGGAAAGTTCATAGTGAAAAACTCGGCATAATCTGAGTCGTCCGTTCGGAAGGATAGGTGTCAGGAATCCGGAGAGAGTCGAGAATCGACGTATCAGGGTTCCTGAGGACAAGGAACTCAAGACATCACAAGTCTCGAAACTCCGAGAAGATCGGGATCGTCCGTTTGTGGGACGCGTGGAATAAATCAGCATCATCGGGAAAAGTCTCGACAAGGAGTCATCCGTCGGTGTTTGAGTCATCGGGATATCGGGGATCCTGGTGACAAAGTGTTTGTGCATCGTGAAATCGCGAACCGCGAAACCCCGACAGAAGGGATATAAGGATGAGGTCTTATAGATAGTGGTCGTGTGGACTGAAGGCTTATCTAGGTGGACTAAGGTAATAAAGGAGCGCATCGGAGATCGGGAGTCGGGGATCCAAAGTGCTTGGATATTTTAAGTGTTAATTTCTCGATAGTGGGAATCCCGATCACAAAGAAAAAAGGACAGCACTGATCTTTCGATCGTTAAGGGAGATCTTTTAGGAGATTTGTTGTGGGTGGAACATTTCCCGATAGGGAAATAAGGAACCTTTGAGTTCTTCAGGCCGAGGAAGAAGAGAAGGTCCTATGGGCTGACGTGCCCTGGGTGGCACGCCTACGTCAAGTGGTATCAGAGCTTAGAAAAGCTTCTTTGCTTTCTGTAGCAGAGAGAAAAGAGAATTCACCGTGCCGCCAAGGAGAAGAGGTATACAATCACCCGATCCAGAGGAGGAAAGGTAAATGTCTAGAGAAAGAGGTAGGCAAGTGAAGAATCCAGACGTGGAGAGAGAAATGCGAAATCTTCGTGCCAGACTGGAGGACATGGAGATAAGAGAAAGACGCAAAGCTGATGTAGGAGATATCAGTGAATCCGAAAATGAAGATGATGTTGGACATAGAGAAGAAGAAATCCCAGCGGAAGATGCAGCGAGTGAACGATTACTTAAAGCTATTGCAAGAATGAGTACAAAGGTGAAAATGGACGTTCCAGTTTACGAGGGAAATCTGGATGTAGAAGAGCTTCTAGATTGGATTAGAGCTCTAGACACTTACTTCGACTATGAAGATATTGAAGAAGATAAAAAGGTCAGGCATGCCTTCACGAGATTAAAAGGACATGCAGCCTTGTGGTGGGATGAACTACAAGCTGACATACATTGCCAAGGCAAGCAGAAAATTAAGAGCTGGGACAAGATGATTGCAAAGATGAAGGCAAAATTCATCCCCAGGGACTATCAAATTTCTTTGTTCAGGAGGATGCAAAACCTGACACAGAAGCTGATGACAGTAAAGGAGAATACTGAGGAATTTTATAGACTTAATATCAGGGCAGGTCATCGTGAAAGCAATGATGAAAAAGTGGCCAGGTATATGAATGGCCTGAGATATGAGATTCAGGATGAAATGAGTATGGCAACCATCTGAACGGTGGAGGATGCTTATCAAATGGATTTGAAAGCTGAGGAGAAGACGAGCCGAAAGTAGAGTCAAAGAGGCAGAGGCAGAAGTCATCCCAGAGGCAAAGCAGTTGTCGAGGAAAGAACCCAGAAGCCCGAGGACGACTGGAAAAAACCTCAGACTCGGACAGAGAGAGGTGGAAGCTCACAGCGAGGGCGATATGCTGAGAAAAGAGAAAAGCATACTGAGCAGAGAGGAGGATATGTTGATAATGATAAATTTCCTCGTACCAGAGGTAGAGGAAGAGGAAGAGGTGGAGTAATTACATGCTTCACATGTGGAAAGAATGGGCACAGGTCATTCGAGTGTCCTCAGAAAAAGAAAGAAACTGGAGAGACTCACATCGCCGAGGCACAGAGGCGAGATGTTGAGGCAGAATACGCTAAAGGCAGAAGATTGTTGGTGATGTGGAAGGTCCTTTTGATGCCAGAGAAGGAGATGGAGAATTCAGTGCAGAGAAACAGTCTTTTTAGGACTGCTTGCAAGACCAAGGACAGGGTATGCAAGGTCATTGTGGATAGCGGTAGCACAGATAATCTCGTTTCAACCGAGATGGTAGAGAAGCTGGAGCTAGAGACAACTGATCCCCGGAGTCCATACAAATTTTCATGGCTACAGAAGGGGCATCAGGTAAATGTCACTAAACAGTGTTTAGTTGAATTTAAAATAGGAGGGTATAGTGATAAAGTACTCTATGATGTCATTCCTATGGATGTATGTCATCTATTGTTGGGTAGACCATGCCAATATGATAGAAATGTGATTCATGATGGGAGGATGAACACATACACCCTGGAGAAGAATGGGAGAACCCATATGTTGCATCATATTGAGGATAAAGAGGTAAAGATGGAAGCAAGAAAAACAATACTTCTCATGAGTGGGAAGGAACTTCTTACGGAGGTGAAGAAGAAGGAGGAACCGCAATTCTTTGTGGTCAGAAAACCGAAGATTATCCTAACTAGCACAAGAGTGGATGATTTGCCAGAAGAAGTTCAGGAACTACTGGAAGACTTAGCTAATATTGTAGTGGACGAATTACCTCGTTCGCTGCCATCAATGAGAAGTGTGAGTCATCACATTGATCTCATACTAGGAGCTAGTTTACCAAACAAAGCCGCATACAGATTGACGCCGCAGGAGAATGAAGAAGTTAAAAGATAGGTCCAGGAGTTGTTGGACAAAGGTTTGTTTAGGAAAATCTTGAGTCCATGTGTTGTTCCGACAGTACTCAGTCCGAAGAAATACGGAGGCTGAGGATGTGCACTGATTCAAGGGTGATTAACAAGATAACTATCAGGTATAGATTTCCATTGCCAAGGATGGATGATTTGATGGATTGCTTAAGTGGAGCAAATTTTTTTTCAAAGATTGATTTGAAGAGTGGATATCACCAGATTTGCATGAGAGAAGGTGATGAATAGAAAACAACATTCAAGAGAAACGAAGGTTTGTATGAATGGCTTGTCATGCTGTTTGGCTTGACGAATGCACCAAGTACCTTTATGAGGTTGATGAATGAAGTCCTGGAGGAGTTCATCGGGAAATTTGTCATCGTGTACCTGGATGACATATTGGTTTTCAACAAGACGAAGGCTGAACATTTGAAGCATTTGGCCATTGTGATGAAGAGACTACAGCAAGAGAAGCTGCTGATAAACATGAAGAAGTCCTCATTTATGAAGACAGAACTCATTTACTTGGGATTTGTTATATCTGCAAATGAGTTGAGGATGGATCCAGATAAGATGGAGGTAATCAAGAATTGGCCATCACCGAGGAACATATTTGAGGTGAGAAGTTTTCATTGTTTGGCTAGTTTCTACCGAAAATTCATCAGGAATTTCAGTGGAATTAGCGCAGCAATGATGGATATAGTGAAGAAAAGACATAAATCTTTTCACTAGACGGAGGAGGATGAGAAGAGTTTCAATTTGTTGAAACGGAATATTATGGAACAACCAATTCTGGTGTTGCCGGATTTTCAAAAGACATTCCAGGTAAAATGTGATGCAAGCGGGTTTGCCATAGGAGCGGTCTTAAGTCAGAAGGACAGACCAATTGCATATTTCAGTGAAAAGTTGAATGAGGCAAAAGAAAAGTATTCCACGTATGATAAAGAATTTTATGCCATCATATAGGCATTGAAAAAATGGAGGCACTATTTGATTCCAAAGGAATTTGTTTTATATCGTGATAACCATGCATTACAGTTTGTGACTCAACAGGAAAAATTGAATCAGAGGCATGTTAAATGGGTTGAATACATGCAAAATTTCACTTTTGTGATAAAACATATTTCTGGTACTGCTAACAAAGTTGTTGATGCTTTGAGTAGGAAGTGTTTGTTGTTGCAGGAGTTCAGAGTCAAGACGTTAGGCTTTGATGATCTCATAGATATGTATGCAGATGACCAAGATTTTAAGGAGGCGTATGAAGCAGCTAAGAATCCAGTTCTCGGAGATAGAATCCCTTGGACAAACTATATGATCCAAGATGGATTACTGTTCAGAGGAAATCAATTGTGTATTCCAAATTGCTCCATGAGGGATAATCTGTTAAAGGAGAAGCACAGCGGAAGATTGGCCGGACATTTCGGTCATGACAAGACATTTGAAAAGATGAGCGAGTCATGCTTTTGGCTAGGGATGCGGTCAGAGGTCAAGTGGTTTGTAGACAGATGCAGGATTTGCCAGCATTCAAAAGGAAGGAAACAAAATGCGGGATTTTATCAGCCATTACCCATACTAGAGAGGCCATGGGAGGCGATAAGCATGGATTTTGTATTGGGTTTGCCAAGGACACAAAGAGGGGTTGATTCGATCTTTGTGGTAGCGGATAGGTTTTCTAAGATGGTACACTTCATCCCATGTAAGAAAACCAGTGACGTGACGCACATCGCAAATCTGTTTTTCAAAGAAGTCGTTCGACTTCACGGCTTACCAAGGAGTATTGTTTCGGACATAGAAACGAAATTCATAGGGAATTTTTGGAGGACCTTATGGACGAAGTTGGGGACTAACTTGATGTTTAGTTCTGCTTATTATCCTTAGATGGATGGACAAACAGAAGTGGTGAACAGAAGTCTAGGAGACTTGCTGAGAAGCTTAGTGACGGAACACCATAGTCGATGGGACAATATATTACCCCAGGCAGAGTTCGCGTATAACGACTTAGTGAACAGGAGCACAGGAAGAAGTCCATTTTAGGTTGTATATGGCATGCAGCCGAGAGGAATTTCTGAATTAAGGGATTCGAAACAGACTGCGACTAGGAGCACAAGTGCCAAAGAATTTGCTAAGGCGATGAAGGAACTTCACAGCCAGGTGAAGGAGCGGTTGTTGAAATCCAGCCAAGAATATAAGCGCAGAGCCGATCAACATAGAAGACAACTTCAGTTCGAGATTGGTGATTTGGTTCTGGCACATCTGAGGAAAGAAAGGTTCCCGAGAGGAACGTATAATAAATTGAAAATGAAGAAAATCGGACCATGCAAGGTCTTGAAGAAAATGGGATAGAATTCTTGCGAGATTGAATTACCGGATGGGATCGGAATATATCCGATATTCAATGTCTTGGATTTATACCCATACAATCTTGAGGAAGCAGAAATGAGTAATGAACAGCCATAGGTTCATTGGCAAAAGCAGATGCCAGTTGCAGAGAAGCCACAGACGGAGCAGATACTGGATAAACGAGTGAGTAAGAAAACCAGAAGGAAAGAATATTTTGAATATTTGGTCAAGTGGAAGGGTCATCCAGTTGAAGATGCCATCTGGGAGACTAAAGCAGATATTTTGAAGCATGGACAGACCATGCAGGAGCTCATGGACAGGAGCCCATGAAAATTTTCAAGAAAGGAAGTATGATGCAGGAGCATCCCTCACGTCAAGCGAGCCAATGCGGAATGAGAGTAGACAACTGGAAGGCGTCCAGCACAAATTTTTGAATTTTCCCTTGAAGTTGATGGGCCAAATATAAATAAGATCATTTAATGAAGGTGCCTTGGTATAATGTAATCATTCCTCGAGCCATACGCTCTCGTTTGAAGTAGATGGAGGCATTTATAGTAGTAAATGTAGGTAGGTAGAATTGAATATTAGATTAGACAGTTCTAGAAGAAAGAGGGAGAACGGATATAGACACCCTCATTGTGCATTGTAACATAGTTCAGGAAGAATTAGAAGAATCGAGAGCATAGGGGAGAAGCAGAGAACTGTAGAAGAACACCCATGTATAGATCTTGAATTAATAGAAGAAATTGATTCAGATTCATGGCTATCGTGTTATTCTCTGTGTATGTGTGTTGAATGCTATGGTAATGAGTATTTACTTCCTGTTATGTATTTGCTATTATGTTGTGTGTATGATTTCATGTGTTGAGATTGAAATCTGAGAGAAAGTGAAATGAGTTTCAATTGTTTCTCTATCTGAGCAAGGATTCCTGCAAGGAGTGTAGTTGAAGTCATCCGCAAGGAGTGCGTTGAAAGAAGGCTTGGGTAGTATAACTCTTGTTCTCATTCACCCATAGGTGAAATTGGGTTATACGAGCCATGCAAGGAGTGCGCAGGCTAAGGAGAGTGTCAGTCATGAAACTGAGTGAAGTATTGAAGGACTGCTACTGCAGGTGTGCGCAGAGTCAAAAGAACTCAACAGTTGGAGTTGTTTGAGAACTACCACAAGGAGTGCATGCAAAGAACCTCTTTGAGGTTGAAAGTGTGAGAAAGCTCAGGAGGGATAAGGATTCCAGATCTGACGAGAAGAAGCACAACGAGTCTGTGCATAGAGTGATTGAATAGGTGTTGCAAAGTTATGTGCAAAAAGGACCATTATTCCATAGAGAAATATTGGGTTCGCTCGTAGGAGATATCCAAGAGGGAAATCAATGGTTAGGATCTTGTAGAGGAGATTGACAAAACATGTCAACTGTTGGATCTTCCAAACAAGCAAAGGAAGTTACAGTTGCATTGGGTGCTAAGATATAGGAGTCGTGAGCCGTTGGATCGTGGATCAGTTACTCGTCAGCCGTTGGATCTGACAGAAGTTGCACGAGGGTTACCATCGGGATTTGGAGGATCGGAAATCTCGTGGTCGAATGTTTTTCGACATTTGAAACCCTGAAACCTAGGAAGATAGGAGCCGTCTGACAATTGGGCACATGGCGGAGATCGAAGGCATCGGGATATTCAGCATCGGGAAATCGGAGGTCCTGAGGTCACGAGAATCAGGACATCAAAAGTCCCGAAACCCTGACGAGTCCAGAGTCATCCATCTGTTGGGACAGGTGGCAGGGGATCGAGATTTCATCGGCATTCGGAGTTTCAGAAGTCAGAATTTTCGTGGACAGAAGGTCGGGTAAGTTCATAGTGAAAAACCTGGCATAATCTGAGTCGTCCGTTTGGGAGGATAGGTGTCAGGAATCCGGAGAGAGTCGAGAATCGGCGTATCGGGGTTCTTGAGGACAAGAAACTCGAGACATCACAAATCCCGAAACTCCGGGAAGATCGGGATCGTCCGTTTGTGGGACGCGTGGAATAAATTAGCGTCATCAGGAAAAGTCCCGATAAGGAGTCATCCGTCGGTGTTTGAGTCATCGGGATATCGGGGATCCCGGTGACAAAGTGTTTGTGCATTGTGAAATCGCGAACCGCAAAACCCCGACAGAAGGGATATAAGGCTGAGGTATTATAGATAGTGGTCGCGTGGACTAAAGGATTAGCTAGGTGGGCTAAGGCAACAAAGGAGCGCATCGGAGATCGGGAGTTAGGGATCCAAAGTGCTTGGATATTTTAAGTGTTAATTTCCCGATAGTGGGAATCCCGATCACAAAGAAAAAAGGCCAGCGTTGATCTTCCGATCGTTAAGGGAGATCTTTTAGGAGAGTTTTTGTGGCTGGAACATTTCCTGATAGGGAAATGAGGAACCTTTGAGTTCTTCGGGACGAGGAAGAAGAGAAGGTCCTGTGGGCGGACGTGCCCTGGGTGGCGCGCCTGCGTCAAGTGGTATCAGAGCTTAGAAGAGCTTCTTTGCTTTCTGTAGCAGAGAGAAAGGAGAATTCACCATGCCACCAAGGAGAAGAGGTAGACAATCACCCGATCTAGAGGAGGAAAGGGAAATGTCCATAGAAAGAGGTAGGCAAGTGCAGAATCCAGACGTGGAGAGAGAAATGCGAAATCTTCGTACCAGAATGGAGGACATGGAGATAAGAGAAAGGCGCAAAGCTGATGTAGGAGATATCAGTGAATCCGAAAATGAAGATGATGCTGGAAATAGAGAAGAAGAAATCCCAGCGGAAGATGCAGCAAGTGAACGATTACTTAAAGTTGTTGCAAGAATGAGTACAAAGGTGAAAATGGACGTTCCAGTTTACGAGGGTAATTCTGATGTAGAAGAGCTTCTAGATTGGATTAGAGCTCTAGACACTTACTTCAACTATGAAGATATTGAAGAAGATAAAAAGGTCATGCATGTCGTCACGAGATTAAAAGGACATGCAGCATTGTGGTGGGATGAACTACAAGCTGACAGGCGTTGCCAAGGCAAGCAGAAAATTAAGAGCTAGGACAGGATGATTGCAAAGATGAAGGCAAAATTCATCCCCAGGGACTATCAAATTTCTTTGTTCAGGAGGATGCAGAACCTGAGATAGAAGCTGATGATAGTAAAGGAGTATACTGAGGAATTTTATAGACTGAATATCAGGGCAGGTCATCACGAAATAAATGACGAAAAAGTGGCCAGGTATATGAATGCCCTGAGATATGAGATTCAGGGTGAAATGAGTATGGCAACCATCCGAACAGTGGAGGATGCTTACCAAATGGCTTTGAAAGCTGAGGAGAAGTTGAGTCGAAAGCAGAGTCAAAGAGGCCCAGGCAGAAGTCAGCCCAGAGGCAAAGCAGTTGCCCAGGAAAGAACCCAGAAGCCCAAGGACGACTGGAAAAAACCTCAGACTCGGACAGAGAGAGGTGGAACCTCACAGCGAGGGCAATATGCTGAGAAAAGAGAAAAGCATATTGAGCAGAGAGGAGGATATGCTGATAATGATAGATTTCCTCGTACCAGAGGTAGAGGAAGAGGAAGAGGTGGAGTAATTACATGCTTCACATATGGAAAGAATGGGCACAGGTCATTCGAGTGTCCAGAGAAAAAGAAAGAAACTGGAGAGACTCACATCGCCGAGGCACAGAGGCGAGATGTTGAGGCAGAATATACTGAAGGAGGAAGATCGTTGGTGATGCAGAAGGTCCTTTTGACACCAGAGAAGGAGATGGAGAATTCAGCGCAAAGAAACAGTCTTTTTAGGACTGCTTGCAAGACCAAGGACAGGGTATGCAAGGTCATTGTCGATAGCGGTAGCACAGATAATCTCGTTTCAACCGAGATGGTAGAGAATCTAGAGCTGGAGACAACTGATCACCCGAGTCCATACAAAGTTTCATGGCTGCAGAAGGGGCATCAGGTAAATGTCACTAAACAGTGTTTAGTTGAATTTAAAATAGGAGGGTATAATGATAAAGTACTCTGTGATGTCATTCCTATGGATGTATGTCATCTATTGCTGGGTAGACCATGCCAATATGATAGAAATGTGATTCATGATAGGAGGATGAACACATACACCCTGGAGAAGAATGGGAGAACCCATATGTTGCATCCAATTGAGGATAAATAGGTAAAGCCGGAAGCAAGCAAAACAGTACTTCTCATGAGTGGGAAGGAACTTCTTACGGAGGTGAAGAAGAAGGAGGAACCGCAATTATTTGTGGTCAGAAAACCAAAGATTATCCTGACTAGCACAAGAGTGGATGACTTGCTAGAAGAAGTTCAGGAACTACTGGAAGAGTTCGTTGATATTGTAGTGGACGAATTGCCTCGTTCGTTGCCACCGATGAGAAGTGTGAGTCATCACATTGATCTCATACCAGGAACTAGTTTACCAAACAAAGCCGCGTACAGATTGACATCGCAGGAAAATGAAGAAGTTAAAAGACAGGTCCAGGAGTTGTTGGACAAACGTTTGGTCATGGAAAGCTTGAGTCCATGTGTTGTTCCGACAGTACTCAGTCCGAAGAAAGACGGAGGTTGAAGGATGTGCATTGATTCAAGGGCGATTAACAAGATAACTATCAGGTATAGATTTCCATTGCCAAGGATGGATGATTTGATGGATTGCTTAAGCGGAGCAAAAAAAATTTCAAAGATTGATTTGAAGAGTGTATATCACCATATTCGCATAAGAGAAGGTGATGAATGGAAAACAACATTCAAAACAAACGAAGGTTTGTATGAATGGCTTGTCATGCCGTTTGGCTTGACGAATGCACCAAGTACCTTTATAAGGTTGATGAATGAAGTCCTGAAGGAGTTCATCGGGAAATTTGTCATCGTGTACCTGGATGACATATTGGTTTTCAACAAGACGAAGGTTGAACATCTGAAGCATTTGGCCATTGTGATGAAGAGACTACAGTAAGAGAAGCTACTGATAAACATGAAGAAGTCCTCATTTATGAAGACATAACTCATTTACTTGGGATTTGTTATATCTGCAAATGAGTTGAGGATGGATCCAGATAAGATGGAGGTAATCAAGAATTGGCCATCACCGAGGAACATATTTGAGGTGAGAAGTTTTCATTGTTTGGCTAGTTTCTACCGAAAATTCATCAGGAATTTCAGTGGAATTAGCGCAGCAATGATGGATATAGTGAAGAAAAGACATAAATCTTTTCACTAGACGGAGGAGGATGAGAAGAGTTTCAATTTGTTGAAACGGAATATTATGGAACAACCAATTCTGGTGTTGCCGGATTTTCAAAAGACATTCCAGGTAAAATGTGATGCAAGCGGGTTTGCCATAGGAGCGGTCTTAAGTCAGAAGGACAGACCAATTGCATATTTCAGTGAAAAGTTGAATGAGGCAAAAGAAAAGTATTCCACGTATGATAAAGAATTTTATGCCATCATATAGGCATTGAAAAAATGGAGGCACTATTTGATTCCAAAGGAATTTGTTTTATATAGTGATAACCATGCATTACAGTTTGTGACTCAACAGGAAAAGTTGAATCAGAGGCATGTTAAATGGGTTGAATACATGCAAAATTTCACTTTTGTGATAAAACATATTTCTAGTACTGCTAACAAAGTTGATGATGCTTTGAGCAGGAAGTGTTTGTTGTTGCAGGAGCTCAGAGTCAAGACGTTAGGCTTTGATGATCTCAGGGATATGTATGCAGATGACCAAGATTTTAAGGAGGCGTATGAAGCAGTTGAGAATCCATTTCTCAGAGATAGAATCCCTTGGATAGACTATATGATCCAAGATGGATTATTGTTCAGAGGAAATCAGTTGTGTATTCCAAATTGCTCCAAGAGGGAGAATCTGTTAAAGGAGAAGCACAGCAGAGGATTGGCTGGACATTTCGGTCATGACAAGACATTTGAAAAGCTAAGTGAGTCATACTTTTGGCCAGGGATGCGGTCAGAGGTCAAGAGGTTTGTAGACAGATGCAAGATTTTCCAGCATTCAAAAGGAAGGAAACAGAATGTGGGATTTTATCAGCCATTACCCATACCAGAGAGGCCATGGGAGGAAATAAGAATGGATTTTGTATTGGGTTTGCCAAGGACACAAAGAGGGGTTGATTCAATCTTTGTGGTAGCGGATAGGTTTTCTAAGATGGCACACTTCATCCCATGTAAGAAAACCAGTGACGTGACGCACATCGCAAATCTATTTTTCAAAGAAGTCGTTCGACTTCACGGCCTACAAAGGAGTATTGTTTCAGATAGAGACACGAAATTCATAGGGAATTTTTGGAGGACCTTATGGAAAAAGCTGGGGACTAACTTGATGTTTAGTTCTTCTTATCATCCTCAGACGGATGGACAAACAGAAGTGGTGAACAAAAGTCTGGGAGACTTGCTGAGAAGCTTGAAGATGAAACACCATAGCCAATGGGACAATATATTACCCCAGGCAGAGTTCACGTACAACGACTCAGTGAATAGGAGCACAGGCAGAAGTCCATTGCAGGTTGTATATGGCATGTAGCCAAGAGGAATTTCTTAATTAAGGGATTCGGAATAGACTGCGACTAGGAGCGCAAGTGCCGAAGAATTTGCTGAGGCGATGAAGGAACTTCACAGCCAGGTGAAGGAGCGGTTGCTGAAATCCAGCCAAGAATATAAGCACAGAGCTGATCAACATAGAAGACAACTTCAGTTCGAGGTTGGTGATTTGGTTCTGGCACATCTGAGGAAAGAAAGGTTCCCGAGAGGAACGTATAATAAATTGAAAATGAAGAAAATCGGACCATGCAAGGTCTTGAAGAAAATGGGATAGAATGCTTACGAGATTGAATTACCGGATGGGATCAGAATATCCCTGATATTCAATGTCTCGGATTTATACCCATACAAGCTTGAGGAAGCAGGAACGAGTAATGAACAGCCAGAGGTTCAGTGGAAAAAGAAAATGCCAGTTGCAGAGAAGCCACAGATGGAGCAGATACTGGATAAACGAGTGAGTAAGAAAACTAGAAGGAAAGAATATTTTGAATATTTGGTCAAGTGGAAGGGTCATCCAGTTGAAGATGCCAGCTGGGAGACTGAAGCAGAGATTTTGAAGCATGGACAGACCGTGCAGGAGCTCATGGACAGGAGCCCATGAAAATTTTCAAGCAAGGGAGTATGATGCAGAAGCATCCCTCACGTCAAGCGAGCCAGTGCGGAATGCAAGTAGACAACTGGAAGGCATCCAGCATAAATTTTTGAATTTTCCCTTGAAGTTGATGCGCCAAATATAAATGAGATCATTTAATGAAGGTGCCTTGGTATAATGTAATCAGACCTCGAGCCATACGCTCTCGTCTGAAGTAGATGGAGGCAAATGTAGGTAGGTAGAATTGAATATTAGATTAGACAGTTCTAGAAGAAAGAGGGAGAACGGATATAGACACCCTCATTGTGAATTGTAACATAGTTCAGGAAGAATTATAAGAATCGAGAGCATAGGGGAGAAGCAGAGAACTGTAGAAGAACACCCATGTATAGATCTTGAATTAATAGAAGAAATTGATTCAGATTCATGGCTGTCGTGTTATTCTCTGTGTATGTGTGTTGAATGCTATGCTCATGAGTATTTACTTCCTGTTATGCATTTGCTATTATATTATGTGTATGATTTCATGTGTTGAGATTGAAATCTGAGAGAAAGTGAAATGAGTTTCAATTGTTTCTCTATCTGAGCAAGGATTCCTGCAAGGAGTGCAGTTGAAGTCGTCCGCAAGGAGTGCGTTGACAGAAGTCTAACTCTTGTTCTCATTCACCCAGAGGTGAAATTGGGTTATACGAGATGTGTAAGGAGTGTGCAGGCTAAGAAGAGTCTCAGTTGTGAAACTGAGTGAAGTATTGAAGGACTGCTGCTGCAGGTGTGCGCAGAGTCAAAAGAACTCAACACTTGGAGTTGTTTGAGAACTGTCGCAAGGAGTGCGTGCAAAGAACCTCTTTGAGGTTGAAAGTGTGAGAAAGCACAGGAGGGATGAGGCTTCTAGATCCGACGAGAAGAAGCACAACAAGTCTATGCATAGATTGATTGAATAGGTGTTGCAAAGTTACGTGCAAAAAGGACCAGTATTCCATAGAGAAATACTGGGTTCGCTCGTAGGAGATATCCAAGAGGGAAATCAACGGTTAGAATCTTGAAGAGGAGATTGACAAAACCCGTCAACAGTTGGATCTACCAAACAAGCAAAGGAGGTTACAGTCGCGTTGGGTGCTAAGATCCAGGAGTCGTGAGCCGTTGGATCGTGGATCAGTTACCTGTCAGTTGTTGGATCTGAAAAAAGTTGCACGAGGGTTACCATCGAGATTTGGAGGATCAAAAATCCCGTGGTCGAATGTTTTTCAACATTTGAAACCCCGAAACCCGGGAAGATCGGAGCCATCCGACAGTTGGGCATGTGGCAGAGATCGAAGGCATCGGGAAATCGGAGATCCTGAGGTCACGAGAATCAGGACATCAGAAGTCCCGAAACCCCGACGAGTCCAGATCCGTCCATCTGTTGGGACAGGTGGCAGGGGATCGAGAGTTCATCGGCATTCGGAGTTTCAGAAGTTAGAAGTTCTGTGGACAGAAGGTCAGGGAAGTTCATAGTGAAAAACCCGGCATAATCTGAGTCGTCCGTTCGGGATGACAAGTGTCAGGAATCCGGAGAGAGTAGAGAATCGGTGTATCGGGGTTCCTGAGGACAAGAAACTCGAGACATCACAAGTCCCGAAACTCCGGGAAGATCAGGATCGTCCGTTTGTGGGCCACGTTTGTATAAATCAGCATCATCAGGAAAAGTCCCGACAAGGAGTCATCCGTCGGTGTTTGAGTCATCGGGATATCGGGGATCCCGGTGACAAAGTGTTTGTGCATCGTGAAATCGCGAACCGCGAAACCCTGACAGAATGGATATAAGGTTGAGGTCTTATAGATAGTGGTCGCGTGGACTGAAGGCTTAGCCAGGTGGGCTAAGGCAACAAAGGAGCGCATCGAAGATCGGGAGTCGAGAATCCAAAGTGCTTGGATATTTTAAGTGTTAATTTCCCGATAGTGGGAATCCCGATCACAAAGAAAAAAGGCCAGCGCTGATCTTCCGATCATTAAGGGAGATCTTTTAGGAGAGTTGTTGTGGGTGGAACGTTTCCCGATAGGGAAATAAGGAACCTTTGAGTTCTTCGGGCCGAGGAAGAAGATAAGGTCCTGTGGGCGGATGTGCCCTCGGTGGCGCGCCTACGTCAAAAAACATTTTTTATTGTATGTATCTTGATTTACAATTTGGTATCCGAGCATGGTCTGGCATAACTCCCTCGCGGGAAGGACAAGAAGATGTGAATATGTGAGAGCCATAATGGTTGATTCCCTGTAAATATGTAAGAGAGTGAGTGTTGTTTTCTGTGTTTTTTGTTTGTTTAATTCCGATGCATGTTAGTGGTATATCCGCACAGTGAAGAGAATTTGGAGCTGGGCGCTAGAGGGCGTGCAAGAGAAATTTGTTCAAATCTCTGCACCTACAACGATTTTTTTTTGTGCTTTCATTGGAGTCACCTACGTGGAGTCACATTGACAAAGAGTTTTCTACTGTGCTATCCACATCCCCGAAAACATATGAAGCAATCTGTTGATGGTCTCTATTTACAAAATTTGCAGCTGAATCAGGTAATCCGATCAAGATTAGTAGGGAAGGTAGTGGCATCTGCTAATTCGGCGTTAAAATTGGTTGATACAGTTTCTAGGTTCTTTCAAACCACTAAGCATACATGTCATTCCTTGCCACGAGCTCGATAACATCGTGAGTCAAAGCCACAAGGGTGTGCCATATATGGGCTTGATCCGCAAACAATAGCGAATATCTTCTCTGACACATATTGTGTTGGAGAAAAGGGTGTGGCCAAGGAAGCTCACTTTATTTCCATTTGTGGAGGTCATTATGAGTGTTATGAATGAAGATATTGTCAATGTCGCGACCAATCAGTCATTCACAGCCCAATGGGTCAACAAGAACGTTGCTTACTTCTACCTTGCAACCAAAATCAATTTGATGAGTGCCAACATCCATCACTACCTACAAAAGAGGCAATGCAACATACAACATATGACTTGTTAATTCTTGTCAAAAGCAAGGAGGGGCAACTTATAATAATTAGTGTGTTAGTATTAGTTTGGTTTGTAACAAATTTTATATTGCATAACCAATCACAAAACATAGTATCATAATTTAAATTAGTGGTTCTACATGTCAGATGTTGGTGGGACTTGTTGTACTTCGGTGCTTTAAGATCATCAGTTATAGGTTATGTATATATTATTGTATGTGCGTTTAAAGAAGGTCAATTGTATTATTGACTGCTGAAAATGTGCAGTAATCAGATCATTGTTTTATATGACTCTCGAAATTTGCTCTTCGGGGGGATTTCACAGATGGTAGTGTATCAATAGGATAATTCAGTATCGATATTGTTCTTCGGGAGGTCAAGAAGCGTCAATCTTTCAAGTACATCAATGATGGTCTGAAGCGGTTATACTTTAAATGGATCAAGAGGTAGCTCGAAAGTGTGGAAAACAAAAGAGTGAAACCGAGTGATTGTAGAGTGGGTAGAGTTGCTAATGGAGACCAACCGGACAGATCTGAATTGTATGTCATTTCTATATTGTAAAAAAAAAAAAATCGCATTTCTCCATTAAGGAGGAGTGTGGGAGAATAATTAAGGGGGAGTGTTGGAGAATAATGGTTAAATGTTATGATTAGTATTTGGGTTGAGTTTGTTACGAAGAATTGAGATATTATCTCAACTATCTAGATTTTATACTTAAGATAGCTATCTATCTTAAACTAATTGTAATCGTATTTATATTGTGATTATACATAATGAAAAATATTTTTTATTTGATTTGCAATTTTATATTTATTTCTCAATTCATCTCCATACGGTAAAAAAAACACTACAAAATTTAGATGCATGATTCAAATATCTTATTATTCCACGTGCACAAACACACAGACAGTGCAATTATTGTATAATACCGTTTCAGATACATCCGAGGCTCTTTCTGAATTGGTCCACCTCCTGTAAACCAATGGAGATTGACTTGGCCAGGACTTCCTCGGGAATGCTCTGGAAGAGAAAGAGGCCGAGGGAATAGTCAGAAAACCCGGACCTCAGTCAGCAAGAACCTCTCGTATATGTCAGAAATCTCAAACCAGTGATTCCGCCCCCTCAGACATTGTACAACTAGAGACAACAATTTTTCTTTAGCTTATACGTATTTCTCAATTCGTCTCCATCAGGGTAAAAAAAACATTAAAAAATTCAGATGCATGATTCAAACATATTATTATTCCACGCGTATAAACACACGGACAGTACAATTATTATATAAGACTGTTTCAGATGGGGGCTCTTTCTGTTTGGTCTACATCCTGTAAACCAATGGAGAATGACTTGGCCAGGAATTCCTTGGGAATGCCCGGACTAAGCGAAAGAGGCCGAGGGGATAGTAAAAAAACCTGGATTTCTACTGTTGAATGTGACCAAGATAAATGCATTCTTTCTTCCGACATTTTGAGGGTAGTGCAAGGTTGTGCTCTCACCGAAATCTCTGTGCCCATTGTAGGACGCCCATAATCCCTTCTCCATCTCTGTCGACGCCCTACCACACTCCTACGGGCTTGCCTTATTTGGACAGCATACGCTAGGGTTGACCAGCTACTACCCTCTGACCATATGTCTTACTAGCTGCTCTCCTTAGCGGCCTCCATAGGATGCAACTCGTCGTCCATTCACACACACAACTAAATCAAACGATGGATAAACTACTTACACTCTCATGGACAATTCAAGGACACACAACAGCATAACTTTACTCTAATATCTACTCTGTTCTCCACATGTTCCTAGGAAATCCTATCAGTGAGTTACACGCGGTCCTAATGTTCTGATACATATTAAAATGGGAAGTATAATTTATTACACGGATGCTTATGGGTTGAATGCTCCATTGAATTAATACATAATTCATTTAAATACATGAAACATAGTATTAAGTTGACCGTACAATCAATCAGTTGGGTTTTTTATAGAATATCTCAACTACACAGCAAAACAAAAACAAAAAGTAAATTTAATTGAATCAATCTTCTCAAAATACAGTTAATTAACAATCTCCTAAATAATAAATTAAGATAAACATTATCTCTAACAATGCAATGGGAGAAGCCGTGATAAATACAGCTCGTCGAAAGCACCCCGTGAAGGAAGAAAAGCTTGAGGAATCTCTTTTACAGTGCGAGACGCCTATGGATCTTGAAATGAAGGAAGCCAGAGGCCCATCTATGGAAATATTGAATGCAGTTTAAACCTGAAAATAATCTAGAGTGGGAAGAAATTTAATAGGTTCTCAAAGATGAGGTTTATTTGGTTTTCATTCTGAATCGAGGAGAACCAGATGGTGACCTCGAACTGTTACATAATATTTGGAAATCTCATTTGTCTAATGTCCCAACTAGACCAACTCTTATGCCATGCACAAATATTATTTATTGGTTGTTCCATCGCCGACATCGAGCATAGAATGAGTAAAGATGATACGAGGAACGAGTGGGTTGCATAGTTAACATGGGACAAGAACTATCATGAGATTATGAAACGCTGGTGGATGGGACTGAAGACATTCAAATCACGGCCAATATGAATGTACGGAATTGCCAACATCCATGCAGGTATGCAATAGCATTAATAAGCATGTTGTATGGCGAGAAAGATGCAACCCTCTTTAAAGAAGTCCGACTCCCATTGCTATACAATAGTAAAAAATGACAAAATGTTCAAGTGGTCAACTATTCTTTCAATAACCATGAGGGCGATGTCCCATGCTCCAGAAAACCTTGTAGAGTTATTCATGTCCTCATATCTACTGGATATACTATGTGTCGCGGCCAGTTTTCTAGTGAATGGCAGCCAAGCGATCAACATGCTCGGGTTTATTGTTAAGTGTCATGGGAACACAAGCATGTTACTAACTTCACACAAGTTTGCGAACACTTCATAGCTCCTACCTACACACTTATATTTTGTACCACAACTTTGTGTATGAGAGAATGAAAGCAAGAGAACAAATAAATTGAACAGTTATAACTGTATATTGACTCTAAAATGCACATGCCGAATTCTATAGAATGGAATTCTAAAACATATTTAAATATATAGAGGAAGAGTTTGGATACTCTTTTTGGAAATGTGTAGAGAGTTTCCCATAAATGGCGAATTCTTGGAATGGAATTCTCTAGAATAGTTTATATAATCAGTTATCCAAAATGACATCTTACCTAATGCATTAAATGTGATGGGTGTAATTATGTTTTTACACTTCCCCAGAATGCTTTAACCTCTATGAAATTTAAAAATATCTTTTGCCAATGGCTTTGGCTTTGTGAATATATATTGTTCCTTTGATTTATAAAATTTCAAATAAATTTCACCATTGTTTACAAGTTTTCTTCTAGTATCAATATGGTTATTTTTTTTTTAAACATGTAATACTTTGACATAACTATAGTTGAATTGTTGTTACATTACATTGTAGTTGATTCTTCATGGCTTTGTTGAAGCCAATTCAATACTCTTTGTAACCAAACTACTTGACAGGTTGTTGTTGATGCTACATATTCGTATTTTGTTGATGAGATCATCACAATGAGTTTTTTCTTAGACGCCCTTGAAATTTCACGTGAACCAAGATGAAAGACATACCCTCAAGTATTCTTTCTATCATCTAGACTTCATGCAAAGTCATTGTCATTATGGCCAATCAAACAATTATTTTCAATGCTTGAGTATAAAGTATCATTCTTGTTCCTGCAATGTATCTCAATGGATTTCCTTAGGTGTCTCCATAAATCTAGAAATCAAACTATCTGCAAACATAATGTCTAGTCTAGCGGCAGTGAGATACATGAGACTATCAACTAATGTCTTAACAATGCGGGATCTACATTTGAACCTTTTTCTTCTTTACTAGTTTTGTTCCTATTGGTATTGGTGTCGGTGTTTCCTTGCAATTTACCATTCTAAATATTTCCAGTACATCCAATGCATATTTTTTTTGACTTATAAAGATTCCATAATTTGACTAATTTACCTTTATGCCAAGGAAGTACTATATCATGTCCAAATCTGTTATCTCAAATTCTTGTTTCATTGCTATTTTAAACCAATCTACTCACGGGTTTCTTGTAAATATAATGTGATCAACATATAAGAAAACAATTGGAATTTTTCCTTGTTGATTTACCTTTGTATATAGAGTAGGCTCACCGTTGTTGTGAAATCCATACCTAATCAAGTAAGAGTCTATCGTACTATACCAAGCTATTGGAGCTTGATTGAGTCCATAAAGAGCCTTCTTCAACTTGTATATCTCATACCCTTGTGGTTTCTACACATAAACTTCTTCTTCTATAATTTCATTTAAGAATGTGGACTTTACATCAATTTGATAAAATTTCCACATGTTTTGGGATGCTATATGTCTAAGACAACTCTCAGTGTATCTAACGTTACAACCGGTGCAAAGGTCTTACCATAACCAACTCCATGTTGTTGTGCAGAACCTTTTGCTACCAATATATCCTTATACTTTTCAATTCCATCCTTTTCATTAAATTTCATTTTATAAACCCATTTCACACCAATACAATATTTTTCTTTAAGAAATTCTACTAGATCCCATATATCATTCCTTTCTTTAGAATCTATTTCTTCATCCATGGCTTATACCCATTTTTCTTCTTTGACATATTTTTCAAATAAAATTGGTTGACATATAAACAATGCAATATTTGAAATCAAATCTAAATATTCATAAAGTTCTCTCAAACTTCTACTCTTTCTAGACCTCAAGGAAGAAATTGTTGGGTCAGAATCACTATTTGATTGATACTTAGGAATAGATTGACCTGCTAGGATAGATGACTCACCTTGAATATACTTCTTAAGTCCTTGTTGGATTTCTTTGACTGGTGATTGGGTTTGTGAACCTTATAGTCCACCTTGTGTGATCCTCTCCTTTGCTTCATATTCTTCTTGAGGTACTATTGCTCCAACATATATGTTTTTTTCTATGCTTCCAGCCCATGCTTAAAATTATTTTAATTCAACATCCATATTGATTTTTTTTGTGACTATAAGAATCAACAACTAGTTGGGAACATACTTGTGTGATACGGAATTGTGTTATCCGACTACTACCACTATAACCTTCAGGCATGCCAACACATCCCCTCACGTGACACATAATGTAATTCAAGGGTTTTGAACCAATGACTTCACATAATAGAGTGCCTGAAGAATAGACTCCATCAACGACTGTTCTACACCCTGGGTGAAACAAACCTTATTGATTATAACCTTCTTTGTTATGATATTATATAATTTGTATGCCTTATGTTTATCACTATACCCAAGAAACATGCATTTTTCACTTTTTTCATCTAGCTTCCTTCTCAATTCTTTAGGTACATGATCATATGCCACACAACCAAATACTCTAAGATGTTCTACACTACAACTCATAATTATCAATGCTTCTCATGGAATTTTGTTCCTTACACTTTTAGTGGGAGATCTGTTCAAAACCTAAATAGAGCAAACTATTGATTCTCCACAAAACTCATTCACAAGTGTTTTTATTTGAACATGCTTCTGACCATATATGGTTATGTTTTCCCTCTCATCCACACCATTTTGTTGTGGTGTATACCTTGTTGTAAACTATCTTTTTATGCCATGTTGTTTGCCAAAACCATGAAAATATTTTGAATCATATTCGCCTATTCTATATAATATTAACACGTTAATTTGATAGCCACTTTGTTTCTCCACCATTCCCTTGAATTCTCTAAAATTGTCAAAAGTTTCATATTTCTTTGTAAGAAAATACACCCAAGTCTCTCTATTGTAATCATCTATGAAATTTAGGAGGTAGAGACTTCCTCCTAGTGACTAGGTCTTCATAGGAACACATAGATCTGTATGAACCAACTCTAATGGTGTCTTTTTCCAATAAGAAACTACCTTAAGGAAACTATCCCTGTGTTTCTCTGCGAGAATGAAAATTTCACATGTACTAATTGGTTCTTGAATGGGAGGAAAACCTTAAACCATCCTTTTCTACTGCAATAACTTTAGGCCACCAAAATATAGATGACAAAATCTAAAATGACATAGCCAAGGGTCATCAAACATGTTTCCTTTTGGGCAAATGAGCCATCCTGACTACCATAATTCATTTCTAGAGGGTACATTCTATTCTTTGTCATCTTTACTCTAGTAATTTACCTCTTAGTAGGAGGTTTTTCATATATGATTTAATCATTTCCCTTAAAAATTGCATTAAACCCTTTTTGGGTAAGTTTACCAACATTAATGAGATTATGTTTCAATCGTGGGGCATAATTCACATCTAGTATATCCCTTTTTTTGCCTTGTTTTGTCAATATATTGACTATTCCCTTTTCCATAAATCTTACAAGAATATGTGTCCCTAATTTAACTTCATTTTTTACTGAATCATCTAGATTTGCAATCATATTTCTATTTTGCGTCATATGATTCCTACACCCACTATCTATAAAGAAAATATTACTAGAAATCTCTTGAGCAACATTAAAAGTAAGAAATAAATAATTTTTCGTAGTTTTCAGAGATGTTAGAAAATTTTGCATTATGTTTGCTAAGGTTAGTCTTCTTCCTATATTCATGTACATAATGACCTAGATTATTGCAATGATAACAATTGACCTTGGATTTGTCATACCTATGATTTTTCTACGAGATTTTGTTGTTTCCCCCCCTTGAGCTATGATGATTTTGATATGATATCCTCTCTTGATCTAAATCTTCATTTCCATATCTTTGGCCATTGCTTTTGCTACTCTTTCACTTTCCTCTTTACCTTGATCTACCTCTACCTCTTCAGATAGAAACATGATAATTGAAATAATTTTCTAAAGAATCGTCATATCTTTTCATTCTCGATTCATGGGATAACAAATATCCCAACAACTTATCTACTGACACCTGTAATAAGTCCTTAGACTCTTTAATGGCTACAACCACTACATCCAGTTTCTTAGGAAATGTTCTACGAACCTTCTCTATAGCTTTCTTATCATAGAGTTCTTCATCATTCATCCTTAATTGATTTACTATGTTCATGACTTTAGTCGCACACTCGACCACTGACTCCGACTCTTTGATCTTCAAATTCTCAAAATGAGTTCTTAAGTTATGCAACTTGACTCTCTTGACCTTAGTAATACCTTGATAGTTGGTCTCTAGGATGTCCCAAGCTATATTTTATAATTTTGTTGTAGAGATCTTGGGAAATGTATTGTCATCGAGACCATTTTGGATGAGATAGAGTGTTTTTGCATCCTTCTTCCTATTATCTCTGAGTTGGTCCTTTTGAGCATTTGTCAAGGATTTCTCAATTATATGATCAAAGTGTTCTGAATGCCCTTGATCTACAAGCTACAAAACATACTAAGAATGTATTAATGTTCTCATCCCCATTTCCCAAACTTCATATTTTTTTCGTGTGAGGACATGAATTTGTGGGTGTACAACGCTATTACTACTTGAAGACATTTTTTTTTCTTATTTTCCTTTACAAATTTTTACTAAGAAAAATGAACCTTCTACTTAACCAATACACTTCAAAAAAGAACTTACAACTTCAAATTTCTCCCAAAAAAGAGTTATTTTGTATTTATGCACATGAACTCAAGCACATAATTTCAACATCGTATGCCTAGTATTGCATGCAAAACAATGTTTCATTGTCACTCTATGTTGCCATGATGAATGCGATAAACAAAAATTTTCATTCTATGCCTAGTATTGCATGCAAAACAATGTTTCATTGTCACTCTATGTTGCCATGATGAATGCGATAAACCAAATTTTGTTTTTCATATTAGCAGTAATCTTTGCATAAAACTTTTATGGGTGAAAAGAAAACATTTTTTGAACTATTGCAGAAATAATAAAATTAAACAAAGCATCAAGGGTTGCTACAAACTCTTCCCTCAATCGGGATGGGGTTTTCGTTCAGAGAAAAAAATATCCTTCCCTGATTTCTCCAGATGATTGCTGCAGATTTCTTCTACAGAGAGGCAAATCTGCTTCAACAACAAATTGGTCCTCAATGAATTTCACCACCAGCTCCACCACCACGCAAACTTCATAGGCTATTTTGTGCGAAGACAATAAACCCGCAACTTCTTCTTTGGTTTTGTGGTCTCCTTTGCTCAGAATAATCCTAGTGGAATCTTCTTTCAGTCATAGATCAGTAAATAAACTAGAGAGATGCAGGAATCACATATACTTTCTTTAAGATCTTATCTGGGGGTTCTTCAAGATGGAAATGAGGAGCACAATCAATCCTGAGGCTGCCCCTTTGGCCTACTGATCAAACTCAACGAATCAACCAGTTCCAATCTTCTCGATTGTTAGATATTCAAGATGAAATAGAATGAAAATAAATTGGACAGTGCTTCACCTCAACAACACTACTCTTCTCATCATGAAAGCATATAATTACAAGTTGGTTCATGCCTTGTCTAGCTTTGCTATCATATTTAAAGCAAGAGAACAAATAAATTGAAGAACTACAATTATATATTGACTCATAAATGCACACAGGATCACAGAATACCTGATCTACTGCTCTTCAGAAACTGTCTTGCATCATCATTGAACCAAAAACGTATTTGAATACATAGAGGAAGAGTATGTATACTCTTTTTGAAATTTCTAGCGAGTTTTCGAGAAATGACAAATTCTATGGAATGGAGTTCTGTAGAATAATGTACATAGTCAGTTATCCAAAAGGACTTCTTACCGACTACATTAAATGCGATGAACATAATCACATTTTTATAGAGAAGAAGCCATGCAAGTGGTTGGCACATGAGAGGACCACTATGTAATGGAGAGGAAAACATACATTCAAGTATATGGAGCCACCAAACCTCCACAATTGCTACTTAGGTTTGTCTGAGAAAAATTACTGGTCCGTGAAATAACATATCAAACTTACCTGCTTGGGTTCAGAGCCTCACTTGGCATGGTCAAGTAAGGTATATGGCCTCCTCTTCCTCTATGCATAGAGTCTTAGGGAATAAACAATGCTAAGTCAAGATAAAGGGTGAAACCTTGGTCAAGTACATTGAAGAGGAAAGACCTCCTCAAGGTGGTCAGCCAACATTCCTAAATGGTCAAGTACGTATGGCTATATAAACATGATGTCTAATAGGTAGAACAATTTTATAGAAGAGACAAATCCTACAAGAAGGTACTAATGCGAACTAGTCATAAGAACAAGGTATAGAAAGAAAAATCACATATGAAAGGAGGAACATAGGAAAAGTGTAGAACATGAAGCTAGAGGCAAGGAAGCTAATAATGCAAGAAGAAAGAAAAAAAAGATTCAAAGGCTAGATTAGAAATAGAAGGGAAGGAGAGAAAGAAACAAAAATAAACAGAGAAAGATCAAAGCAAAAAAGGGGAAATATAAAACCAAAGGCGAGATGAAAAACAAAATAGAAAATGGGAGAGTAATATGATGAGCAGAGAAGATTACATAAAAACTAGAAAAAATAAAATAGAATTAGAATTAGAAGAGCATAAAATCTAGAATGTAGAGTAGTTAGTACATGTATTTGAATATCTTTTGAATGCTTCAAACATACGGGTGATTAGTGGAGGGAAATTACCATTCTCCAGTGACCTTAATTTGCCACAATTCACATGGTCAGAAACAAGTTTCAAGGAAGTGGTTAGCTTGGAATTGTTCAGATTCGAAAAGAAAAGCTAGAATCTTGTGAAGTAGGCTCATAGAAACAGGAAGTTGAATGAAGGACAAGACTTCGTCATCTCCACTAAGGTAACCCTTGCAGATATTAGTCGGGACAATCTAGTTTTAACTGCCACTACTGGAGTTGCATTCTTTGAAGCCACTTAATATATCGTTTAAAAATTGATGAAGAAACTAGATGATTATAAGAAGCAAATAGACTCCTAAAAAATCAAGTGGCATATTACAAGGCAACTTAGGGTAATCCACCTGAGCTTGTAGCTTTTGTACGTGATTTGAAAAATAAGTTAAATGATGCACTGGAAAAATTATATGAAATATCATATACCTTTAGAATATATATTGTGAGTTTTCCCATATATACAATCAAACTCATTTCTACATGATAGGTCAACAAAATCTACAAAATCAGTTTGAGCACTCAACGAATGGCAAATTGAGTTGCAACCAGAACTCCCTCTACTACCCACCAATCAGAGTGTCAACATGGAGATCAGGTTAAGTTGTAGGGGAACTTGTAGCCAACAAGCATATGCATATGTAGACAAAGAACTTCTCAATGGGCAAAGATTATAGCAAGGAGGTAAAACAGTTCAGAAGTAAATACAACTTGCCATAATTTGGGCAAGGAAGTAGTTTTGATCACAATACAAAAATAAGGCATTAGAGGATATATACCAATCCATCCTATTTATCCTTGATGTTAATGTCCCAAAGTTGAAGATACAACTAGACCGATGAATTAATTAAAGTCCTTGCTCAAAAATTGGTCAAGAATATTGTAAAATTAAAGTCAAACCTCGCCACAACTAAAATTAATATATAACATGTATTCCCTTAAGCCAATATCACTCATGAAAGTTTTGGAACATGGGAATATTACATAAACAATCATATGCAAGAATTTTGTTTTTACCTAAGAGTGCAAAACAATCATATGCAAGACAAAAAGAAAATCATATGCAAGACAAAAAAAAGTTACATAAAACTCAAACATTCGAAGTAGTGAAATAAATTGTTAAACTTAATGTAACTAAATCTTGTTATACTACGTATAGGTTGAGAACTAAACTAAAAGGGAGGATTTTGCTCATTTCATTGTTTCTAAAAAAAAAAAATAGACAACTTTACTAAGGAGAAAGACCTTTATTTTAATATTGCTTGAATTGTCTGAAGAATGTCTTTCTTTTGGGAACAATGTGGCTTATTTTCATATGAATTTTGTTTCAATTTACCTTTGATATGTTTGACTACTTCTATGAGCTAAGATACATGATTAGCTATTTAATCATAGGATTTTCTTTATTTTTCATATGCTAAGTCTTTATTCATGGAGTAACTTTTCTCTAAAGGAAATAGTAAGGGTATAGTTGGTTGTGTGTTCATCAGCTTTTAATTATTCATGCTTACCCACGAAGTTTATAATAAATTTACAAATTTTGTATATAATACAATTCCATCCACATTTGCATTTAGAATTGAACAATTTAAAATAATATTTAACATTTAGATGAGTTTTTTATTCCTTGTTAATTAAAAGTGATAGTATTCGATTTGAAATTGGTTAAATAAGTTTTTAAGATTTTTTTGTGGGATAGTATTTTTATGAGCGGAGTTGTTCTCTCTCTCTCTCTCTCTCTCTCTCTCTCTCTCTCTCTCTCTCTATATATATATATATATATATATATATATATATATATTTTAGAGAGGTATACATACTCTACTCCCCTTTGGATTTGAATGTAACATCCTGCACTTGCACACACTGAGCGAACTTATTCTTTTAGGACACTTGCTCGCAAGTGATATAGATTATTATACTATTAAGCATTTGATTTTGATTATGAGGCGTTATGGGTTGATGACATGTTGTTTTGTTGCATTGACATAGATAGGTTCT
>JZKD02S1855993.1:1271210-1316473 GCA_000966675.3 Picea glauca | reverse complement strand
CTCTAGTAATTTTTTACCTTCATCTAAATAATTTAATATCTTCTAGAAGAAAAAAAGTACATAAACTTATCTTCTAGAGAAATATCATATAGAAAATTCAGAGAGATTCACCTCTTACATTGTCTAACATTTCCTCTCTAAAAATAACTATAGATAATTTATAAGAAAAAGAGAAGTGGAGGGGGACATTTTTCATCTATTCCTCCCTTAATACCGACCTCCAACATGCCCAACATACTTGGTATCTTCACAAATTTATATTTAGTCATACTTTTGATAAAAATATCAACAATTTGTTCATCACTATACCAATATTGTAATTTGACAACTTGATCTTGGACAATATCTCAAATGAATATCAATCTCAACATGTTTGATTTTAGCATGAAAAATTGGATTTTCTACAACGTAGATCGCACTTTTATTGTCACAAAATATGGTATTTCTAGAATTTCAAGTAAATCCAAACTTTAATAAGACATATTGAATCTACATTGTTTTTTTTATTGCTTCGTTCTTTTCTCTATACTCTATCTCACCAAAGGATTAATTGATATTGATCCAATATGGAAGCAATAGGCACATATGGATTTCTTGTCATAGACATCATCCCACCGAAATCCAGATTAGTGTATCCTACAAAAGAAATTTAGGACTAGTGGCACAATGGATGGTATAGTGCAGTCTACCATGGGTATAGGGATTTTTTGTTCAACAACCAACCAATGAATTTCTCTAGGTACTTGGATATATATGGAAACTAGATTGACTACAAAGAAAATGCCTGATCTAGCGTGTGTTAAATAAACTAGGTTGCCAACAAGTTGTCTAAATAATGTAGCATCTTCCTTCTTGGAATGACATTCCTTTGTAAGCTTGGAATCTACCTTCTTGGAATGGAGTTCCTCTATAGGCTTGACTCAAAATTTCCACTGCATATTTTTATTGTGAAAGAAATAATCCATCATGTAGTTTACCAACTTGCAAACTGATAAGCATGCCTAGATCACTATATCAAATGTTCTTTGAAGGTCTAATTTCAAAGTTTTAATCAACACAATATTTTGGAGCAACAATGAGCAAATCATCTACATAAAAAATAATAAGTAGGATCTCTCTTTGAACTTTCTTTACATGGAGATTTGGATCTGATTTGCATTTTTCGAACCCGTGTTGGAAATAAAAATCTATTTTTTTATGCCATCCCTTTGAAGCATGTTTAAGTCCATAAAGTGATTTGTTCAACATGTAAAAAAATGGGGATGTTTTTTATCCACTAAACCAAGGGATTGGTCCATATATATTTATTCATGGATATTCCCATCCAACAGTGTATTCTTAACACATATTGGATGAATATGTCAGCTAAGACTTGCAACAAGATAAATAATTATTTGAATAAAATTAATTTTTTATTTAAATTTCTCTATCACCCCATTTGAATTAATTTTTTTCTTATAAACCCATTTGGAACCTATAAAATTTAATCATTTAGGACACGACATAAATTCCCATATTTGTTTCTTCATCATTGCATCATATTCTACATTCATGGGTTGTTTATAATCTTTCTTTCCTCTAGTTTCCTCAAATGAAATTGTTGTTTGTAACACCATTTTCATAAGTGCACTTCCATATCTTCTATTTTATTGTTCATAAATTTCACTAATACTCTTCATTTTTTTTTCTAGAAGGACAACATAATTGTGTTGTATGCCTCACTCAAATATTATTTAAATAACATGATAACATTCCTTCATTTATTTAACCTTGCTTAGGAACTCTGCAAATGATAGGGACACTACTTTGGCGTCTTCATCCTTTAATGGAAATGATTGTATTGTTTCATCATCCTTCTTGATGGTATAAGCATTTTTTCTTCTATCATATGTTCTTCATCTCTCAAATTGTCAATGTTCACAATATAAAATGGAAATATGTTATGAAGATAATATAATACATGCATGTGCTCGTAATTATATTACTATTTTTTTAATTTATTAAAATATGTATTTTCATGTTTTTTTGTAATTTTATAATATAATTAAAAAAAATTACCTTAATTATATGTCATGGCTTATTAAATTGTAGCATATATTATTAAGATCTAACCCAAAGACAATGAAAATCCCACACAAGCGCATCAAGGTGCAAAAAACCTCAACCCACCACAACCACCAAATATAAACATGCAAATTGATGATGGGTCGAACACTTTGATATCTCTTGTGATTGAATTAAGGGGTACAAGAGAGCCTAACCGAGTGTCTTTGGCCACTTCATTGGATGTCATTGTATCCTCCATTACAATATCCCAAGGGAAATTAACTATTATTTTTTAATACAGGGATAGGATGTTCAGGTATTACAAGACTAGACTTGATACAAACCAAGTTAGAGACTTCAATATTTCAATATAATATTTTATGTATCTTTTGATTGATCCTCGAACTAGATTACAACCACCTATCAATAAGAAACACATTTGTATGGATTGGTGCATCCACCCGCAATTTCTTGAAAACTGGATAGATAGGTAGTTCAGGGTATTTTATAAACCTTTAGGTAATAACAAGGAGGCGCCTTTATATCTTTTGAGAAATTGTGGGAGAAATTTATTCTGCGTCACCATGTGAACTAGTTCGACATTGGTGATTTCCAAGAGGTGGGTTGATGGTGCATGTAGGATCGTGATAATGCTAGGCATGGTACCATTCTAGGTCCTCATCGCCCTATATGAAGGCCTAACCTAGCTTCCCAACATCCTCCCATTGCAGAGGTCATGTAGTAGGAATTGGTAATTTTATCAGCCTTGAATTGAATTCTAGTGAAATATGGTATTCTTGTTTCAATATCTCAATAGGAGGTGTCTGTTGGTGAGATTGGAAGAATGGTCATACCTTCAACCCCTATATCATAGTGAATTGATGAGAGGCAACATGTACAAAGTAGTCATTCATGTGAGCCTTACAGATGGTCAAATTGTGGTCATAATTTCTATGGGCCTATGGAGGCCAGTGGACATAAGATCTTCATGGAGGATCTTAATATCTTAACCATGTATATGTTCTTCATCCTTATATATATATATATATATATATATATATATATATTGTATGATGTTTTACAGTTTCTATGCCCCTATAACAGACCCTCCATGTTGATAGATGCATTAGTGTATGTCTCCACAACTAATGCAGTAGTATATGAAACCTGCTCATTTAGTGTACCACATACACAACTATGTGTCACATTTGATAAATTCACCATAGTGATTTCTTTATTTTCTGACATCCTCAAATTCATAATGTTCTTTTGTTTCTAGAGGTTGTGATAGCAGATGGTGCCAAGTAATGTCCACTTAGAATGGACAAGTTACCTACTTCAAAGATATCACATGTTGAGTTAAATCTTATTTAAATCTTGAATTTGTACTATTTATGTTGTTGAATTTTACTATTTGGTACTAATAACAATATTATTAATATGTATGCAGGTCTTTGATCGTTTCTCCATTTACAATACTAGTCCAATCCTCGGGAACCCTTCCATGACTTTTTAGTTACCTATTTCCAGGCCAAGGGTTATTCCATCACTAGTACATCCCGTGGAGGTTCATCATGTTGATGATTGTAGCTATGTGAGACATTCTCCATTCCATCACTTGTACATCCTGTGGAGGTTCATCATGTTGATGATTGCAACTATGTGAGACATTCTCCAACTTACAAACATGTGAGATGTGGATCATTGCAGCTATGTGAGACTTTCTCCAACTTAAAAACCTGAGAGAAAGCCCCTAGGAAGGCTATTTGGTTCCTATATGAGACAGAGTTGGAATGTAGATATGACCTCCTCTACTCAGAGAGTTGAGAATAAATCCAGATTATTATCCCATGGGAAAGATGATCTATTGAGTTGAACGTGCTTGTGGCCGAGCACAAAGTAAACGTGTGAAATCCCAAAGTGTTGGGTGCATCGTAATGAGAACATAAATGAAGATGATGTATTAGCCTCCTCTAATTAGCATAGTTGACAAGAAACTCCAAATGAATCTCCTGTGTGATGCAGTGGGAAAGAAGATCTATTGAGTGGGCGTGCCTATGGACGAGCACATGTGAACGTGTGAAGAATTGGTTCTTCTCTGTAATGCAGTGAGCCAGAGATATGGACATCCCTATGGATGTGACCCTAGTGGATGAGCACTAGTGGGTGTATTAGATCCCCTACTATATTGTTCAAGAGTCAGACTTGCCTGTAACCCTAATTCTAATGTAAAGGGTACAGGTTGGCCCCACCTTAATGTGATTAGTAATAAATGTAAAAGATAATTAATATGGTTAATATTAATTATATTATAAGCCAGTGAGGTCGTACCTGTTGTTCCAATAAACACTTATGTTGATAGGTTCAGGTTAGTATAATTAAAGGTAAATTCCCCATTAAGGAATCATATATTTCATGTGAGTTTGGAAATTTCAGCAAGTACACGTTCTTGGGAAAAGTGCACACCTCTCTTGGGCGCTAGTCTTCTGGGGTTTGAGAACCCTCTTGTGTGCTATATTTTATTGGTGGTGAAGGTATTTCTCTTGAATAATATAACAAATGATTTGGATGGGTTTTCTTCCCTTGTTGACAAGGGTTTCCCAGGATACTTCTTGTGTTCTTGTGCATGGTGTTTCTTCTTGTGATATTCATTGCTGCAACATTAATGGTTATGGTTAAATGCTAAAAATGGAATGAACTTCATGCTTAACCTTGCTTATTGAAAAATAAACATGGTTTCAGAGCATAGGTGTAGTGTCCCCAAGATTGATCCCTTTGTAAGTCTGATGTATGAAATGAATTGTAAATATGTGTTATAGGCTGGTGAGCCAAGTTTGTATAAGCTGGTGGACTTATGTAATTGTTAGGCCAAAGAGCCTAAGGGTTGGAGGCCAAGGGCCTGATTTTGTACTTGTATGTATGTAGCACATTAATAAAATATAAACACCACTACGTGCAGATCGACCACGATGAATGAGTGATGGGGGACTGAGCTTCCACGGATTGGGCAAGGAATTAGGGGCAAGGAGGTGGGAAAAAGGGGCTAAGTGTTGATCCTAGGGGATTAAGCCTTGGGAATAATATGTTATTATTATTCCAAAGAACATGTGCATTTTATGTTTTGTTTTATCCTAAGTTCTTGGCCAGGGAAAACATGCAAAGGGGATGCATGTTGATGGAACGCATGAAATTCCAAGGGTGACAAGTGTCAACCCTGGTGCATGCAAATAAAATGACCGAGATGAACCGTGAGAGGGGTCCCTCCTCTATTCCAATTGATTGTCTGAACGTGTACGGAGATCTGAACTGTAAGACCGACCCAACCTCTGCAAGAATACCTCGTGTGTTTCTGAGAGTCGAGAAGCCTGTGTTTGTTTCTGAAAAGTCGGGTTCAATTGCTCCATTATGAGCAGTGGAGTATGTGTCGATCCCTACTGGAATTGCTTGTCACACAATCCTGAAAACCATCACCATGAGACCTTGCCGTCATTGTTGAGCCTATTTGCGAAGCCTGTGTCTGTATTCCCAGTTGGTTGTGATGGCCACGCAGAGTTAAACTGCGTGTGGCTTGCTAGTTAATGCAAGTTGTGATTGAGCCTGTGTATGACCTCTCTCCAGGTGAGGGAGGTGACTGTTGTTGGAAGAGGCAGGTTGTCAGGCCTATGAGAAACTCTTTCCAGGTGAGAGAGTTTGTTGGGAAGTGGTTTCTTCCAGAGAGTGCCCAGCACCAGCTTCAAGCTCTAAGACTTCCTGATCTGGCCTATTGTTGAGACCTAGAGAGGGAGGTCTAGCACCGATGGACTGTGCTTGTGAAGGTGTATACTCCTGGGCGGAACAAGAATGTGAGTTATGAGAGTCTGGAAGTAGTGGGCGTAAGATGGCATCCTGGGAAGAATCCTTCCAGTATTTCTGTGTTGTTTTCCCTATAACCTCAGCCTAGCCTAGGATTCCCTACCTAGGGGGTAGAGCTTAGTCCTAGCTCGGGGGTAACCCACTGCTGAGATGACAAGTAGTGTGGTCTAAGGCTGGGAGGTTCGTGGAAGGCCTACACGTGGTTGGTGGAATCACCAAGGTTTTCAAAGATAAGTATCTGATGATGTTTTATTCATAATTATGCATATCTGTGTAATTATAACTATCATGTATTCTGATGTGCATATCAATTTAATGTTAATGCTATTGATTGTATATTATAGTAGTAAATAGTATGTTTACTCTGAGCATAAATGTATTTATTTGTTTAAATGCATGTTGTTTTTATAAGACCTGTATGAGCTATGTAAAAGGTGTGTTACAGATTGGTATCTGGCAGGGATAAAAGCCTTGGTAACATAAAAAGTGGCATTACAATTTTGTATCAGAGCCAAGGTTTCAACACTGAGCCTATATGGGCCAATTGAGTGGTCTTTGGACCGAGGGTGAGAAGAGAAATTGTGTCTAGAAGACCAATTTCAGACCCTGGTATGGTCCGAAGTGTCAAGGAGTTACTTGACCGTGCCTCTAATCTCAGGAGGAATAGCAGTGTTGTGAAACCACAGCTGGTGTGGTATATGGCCAGAGGGAGAGAGGACTCCACACCAACAGTGTTGACGCCTTAGGATTTATTCGGGAGGGAAGTAGCGAACCCTTGTGACCATCGGATCGAGAAAACGTGTGAAAGGTTTAAAAACCCTTTGGAGTTACACAAGAGCGTGGGAATCGCGATATGTGAACTCTCAAAAACCCGAAAACCCGAGAAGATCTACGCTATAGATCTGGGATGAAGGATCGACCGTTAGATCTGGTGGAGTCACACTCGAGTTAGTCGTGAAAACCTTTCAGATTTCGCAAAGTGGGGAGATGGGAAGTAAGGAAGGTGAACACCTTCGAAACCCGAAACCTGAAATCCCGAAATGATCTACACCATATATTGTAGGAAGGTAGTTGACCATCCGATTCAGCGGAGGAGTACACTGTAATTCATGATTTTGGCAAACGAAAGTTCAAGATATGGGAATCACGGACTCTCGATGCCTGAAACACCGAAGAGATCTGTGTCATAGATCTGAGAGGGGACCTAACCATTGGATTTTTTCTTGGAATGGACATGGGTGCATGGATGTGTACCACATGCCAGAGAATTGAAAAGACAAGAGAGATCAATTGGACCCGAAGACGTCACCGATGGAGACATGGATCCTCCGGAACGTGCCACACACCACTGCAGTTAATGGCGACAGATGTGTTGTGGGCCCAGAGAATAAAGTAAATCATAATTTTGGATTTCAGGGATTGTTGTGACAAGGAATTGGAAGTCACTACATAGTGAACTCCCAGATATCGAAAACCCGAAGTCCCGAAACCCAAAGTCTCAAAGTCCTGAATCCATTGGAGACTGAAGAACTGTAATAGGTTTTAAGGGCGACAACTGTTATGTGGGCCCCGAGAGCAAGGAAACCAGAATTTTGGATTTCAGGGATTGTAGTGAAAAGAAGTTGGAAGTCACTACATAGTGAACTTCTGGGTATTGAAAACCAAAAGTCCCAAAACCCGAAACCCCGAAATCCTGAAGTCCCAAAATTTTTGAAGGACATAATAATTGTCGAGGATTTAACTGTTGGATCCTCGTGGACAAAAACCTCGAAAAAAAATGAAGTCCCAAAAATTTTGCAGAGCCGAAAAAGCTCAAGAAACCTTGTGAAGTCAAATGTTTCTCACTCACGCTGGTTTATGATTATTGTGATTTTATTAAAGGTTTAAGGGCCCGACAAACTTTGGATTGATTGCACATTGCGTGTGCAGAGTTCAACGAGTGTCATGACACCATTTTATCGACGTCAAGTATAGAAATGGAAGAGGTGCAGATTGCCTCCATTTCAGAGGACGAAAGATAAGGAAGGGATGTCAACCTGGGAGTCGAAGGATCAAACTCCAATGGGCATGGAAGAGAATTAGAAAAGTAAGGGAACATAATGAAAATCATTGAAGGATTTCAGAGAGATGCCCAAGCATGTTGAGATGATAGTCGAAAGCTCATGAAAGTCAGGGATTGACAGGGTTAATTCAACTTAAAAATGTTGAAGAGCCTAGAAAGAACAGAAAAAAAAAAATGGAAAAAGAAAGTGACACAAGTAGATCAAGAAGTGTCAGGACCCCTAAGAGGAGAAGAAGATCAAGGAGTGGTAGCATACATTACTGTCTCTCCCCGAAGCATTCTGGCAGGGAAACACATAGTAGTTCAAGCCCGTCCCCTACCAGAAAATACCAAAAATTTGGAAAGGATGAATTGAAAGGGGAGATGAACAAGATCAAGCCTCCAACATTTGATGGAGAACATAAGAAGGAGGAATATGCTGAGACATGGTTTCTTGGCATCAAGAAATATTTCCAACTGCAGAATTATTCCGCCCATGCAGAAGGAAGAATTGCAATGTATCAACTGAAAGGAAAAGCATCCATGTGGTGGGATCAGTTTGTGCAAGTGCAACGCATCAGAGAGAAAGATGTCACTTGGAAGGAGTTTAAGAGGTATTTTGAGAATAAATACCTGACTAAAAGTTACTATGACAGAAAGATGAAGGATTTATTCGAACTCAAGCTAGGTAGCATGACCATTGATGAGTACGAACAGAGTTTTTTGGAACTACTGAAGTATGTTCCATTCATAAAAGATGAGGCTGTCAAGATTCAAAGATATTTGAGTGGAAAACCACCTTCCATGGGTGACAAGATTCAGTATGATGATCCTAAGACTATGGAAGAAACCATAAGAAGGGATAAATACTTATTTGAACAGCAAAGAGAAAAGCCTACCATTCGGAAGGCTTGGAATGATCAGAGGAAGTTTAAGAAGGAATAGAGGCAGAAGGGAAACAAGCCTTCCTTTTTCAGAAATAGTCTTTAGGAACAACCATCATTTAGAGAGCCGAAGATGACTGAAGAGGGAGCACAAAGACAGAGACAGACACCCATTCAGTGTTGGGGCTGTAAAGGAAACCACAAGTACAAATATTGTCCCCATAAAAATGGTAAAGCGAGAACTGTTAATATCGTTTAGCAAGCTGAAACTGTGGAGGATATGGGCAACAGAATGTTGAGGATCTATGCAGCCCTAGACAATAAGCAAGAAGAATTTCAATCCCACATGATTGAAGTGGAAGGTATGATTAACAACCAACCACTTATTATTTTAATTGATTCAGGGGCTAGCCATAGTTATGTATATCCTAGGGTGGTGGAAATTTTGCTTTTATCAAGAAGAAAACATGAAAACTCTTGGCTAGTGCATTTGTCCATAGGAACCAAAAGAGAGGTCACTTATTTGGTTAAGTCATGTTTAGTGGACTTGGGTGGGTTGAGCACTTAGGCTTAATTAAATAGTCTGCCTTTAGGGTCTTATGACTGCTTAATTAGAATGAGCTGGTTGGACCAACACCATTCCCTTCTGGACTGTCATAACAAGAAGTTCGCATGCCTGGATGAAGAAAGAAATCAGAAAAAATTCCAAGGAATTCCCAGAGCTGTGGTTGTTAGAGAAATCTTAGCCATGCAACTGAAGAAGTGCTACAAGAAAGGTTGTCAGTTATTTGCAGCTCATGTGGAAGAAGAATCCATAGATTAGTATCAAAGATTGAAGACCATGAAGTACTCACAGAGTTCAAGGATGTATTTTAGGAAGTACCTGAACTACCTCCAAGGAGAGACATCAATTTTTCTATAAATTTGATGCGCGGAGCAGCTCCAGTTTCGAAGGCTCCTTATAGAGTGAGTACACCAGAGCTGAAAGATTTGTAATTACAGATTGAAGAGCTTTTGAAGAAGGGGTACATTCGCCCAAGCGTGTCACCTTGGGGAGCCTTGTTCCTATTCGTGAAGAAGAAAGATGGGACGTTGAGGCTGTGCATTGATTTCCAACGGATGAATAAGGTAACTGTCAAGAACAAGTATCCTTTGCCGAGGATCGATGATCTTTTCGATCAGTTGAAGGGTGCGAAATTTTTTTCAAAGATAGATCTCCGATCAAGATATCACCAGGTGAGAATAAAGGATGAGGACATCAGAAAGATCGCCTTTAGAACAAGGTACAATCATTATGAGTTCACGGTGGTGTTGTTTGGATTGTCAAACGCACCTGATGTTTTCATGTGCTTAATGAATGGTGTATTCAGGGACTATTTGGACAAATTTGTCATAGTCTTCTTGAATGAAATCTTGGTGTATTCCAAGTCAGAGGAAGAGCATGAGAAACATCTGAGAATGGTGTTGCAAGTGTTGAGAGAACACCAGTTGTACGCCAAGCTGAGCAAGTGCTCATTTTATCAAAGGTAGATCCATTACTTGGGACATATTATTTCAGAAGAGAGGATCATTGTGGATCCTGAAAAGGTTGAGGCCATATGAGAATGGTCATCACCAAGGAATGTGGAAGAAGTTAGATCTTTTATGGGTCTGGAAGGCTACTACAGAAGGTTTATAGTCATATTCTCAAAGATAGTTCACCTTATCACTTCATTGCAAAGGAAGGAGAAGAAGTTTCAGTGGACGGAAGAGTGTGAGAGTAGTTTCCAATGATTGAAGCAGTTGTTAACTAGTGCTCCAATCTTGAGGATTGCAGATCCAAATATGGAGTTCGTGGTGTGCACAGATGTGTGTAAGGAGGGTCTAGGAGGAGTTCTCAGCCAAGAGGGATTTGTAATCTGTTATGAGTCCTGAAAGCTGAAAGAGCATGAAAGGAATTATGCCACTCATGATTTAGAGCTAGCAGCAATCGTCCACGCATTGAGGAAATTGAGACATTACCGCATGGGAAGGACATTCGAATTGAGAATAGACCACGATGGCTGAAGTATTTATTTGATCAGCCAACTTTAAATGCTAGGCAAACCAGATGGCTGGAGTTTCTATGTGGATATGACTTTGATATCAAGCATATCAAAGGGAAAGAAAATAAGGTGGCTAACGCACTTAGTAGAAAAGTGCGCGAATTACATGCTACAACCATTAGCATGTACAGGACTCAGATTAAGGATAGAATTTTGGAAGCTGCAAATTTTGATTTGCAGTACAGAGGTCTGGTAGCAAAGCTACAACAACGTGAGATACCACAGACCCAGGGAAGTTACACCTTGAGAACTGATGGCTTACTTCTGTATAAAAACAGAGTGTATGTACCCAATGTCTGAGAATTGAAGCTGACAATTCTAAAAGAAATGCATAATGTGGCTTATGCTAGACATCCTGGATATCAAAAGATTGTGGCAGCAGTCAAAAGCCATTACTTTTGGCTAGGTCTGAAGAAAGAAATCACTGAATACATTGCTAGATGATGGAGTGCCAGAAATTTAAGGCTGAGCATAGGCACCCAGTAGGGTTGTTGCAGCCTTTACCCATTCCTGAGTGGAAATGGGAAGTGGTGACAATGGATTTTATCATAGGATTGTCCAGAACAAGCAAGCAACATGATTCAATCAAGGTGGTGGCAGACAAGCTTACAAAATATGCCCATTTTATTCCATTGAAAACCACTCAGAAGGTAGCAGATGTTGATGATATCTTCTTAAAAGAAGTGGCGGAATTCCTAAGACAATTGTGTCTGATAGGGACCCGAAATTCACCTCAAATTTATGGAAAGGACTGTTCAAGGGATTCATAATGAATCTGAACTTTAGTACAATGTATCATCCCGAGTCTGATGGTCAGACAGAAAGAGTGAATAGAGTAATAGAACACATACTGAGAATGTATGTGATGGATAAACCATCAAGGTGGGAAGACTACCTGCATTTGGTAGAATTCGCCTACAATAATGGGTATCATGCATCATTGAAGATGATCCCATTTGAAGCACTTTATGGAAGAAAGTGAAACACACTAGTGAGTTGGGATAATCCATCTAACAGAGCAATATTTGGGCCAGAGTTGCTCATAGAGATGGAAGACCAAATGATAAGAATTAAACAAAATCTAAAAGCTTCCCAGGACAGGCAGAAAAGTTACGCTGATAATAAAAGAACCCACAAATAATTCAAAGTGGGTGACCATGCTTTCCTGAAAGTGAAAACTAACAGGAGTTCCCTGAAGTTGGGAAGTTGCACTAAGTTAGCAGTGAGATTTTGTGGGCAGTTTGAAATCCTGGAAAGGATTGGGCCAGTTGCATACATGCTTGCATTACCTGCATCTATGACTGTACATAATGTGTTTCATGTTTCACTACTTAAAAAATATATACCTGATGGTAATCATGTTATCGATTGGAATGTGATTCAGGTGGAACCAGAAGGTGTCCTGCAAGTGCATCCTGTGCGCATATTAGACAAGAAAAGAAAACAGCTCCGGAATCGAGCTATAGAGCTTGTAAAGGTCCAATGGACCTAGTATGGTCCTAGGACGCGACATGGGAGCATGCAAATGCTATGCGGGCAGAGTACCCACATCTTTTTGAAAATTTTGAAAAGCTTGCAGAGACAGTGTAAGGTTGCACTGAGGACAATGCAAAAATAAGGGGAGGGGATTGTAGTGTCCCCAAGATCGAGCCCTTTGTAAGTATGATGTATGAAATGAATTGTAAATATGTGTTATAGTCTGGTGAGCCAAGTTTGTATAAGCCGGTGGGCTTATGTGATTTTTAGGCCAGAGAGCCTAAGGATTGGAGGCCAAGGGCTTGATTTTGTACTTGTATGTATGCAACACATTAATAAAATATAAACACCACAGCGTACAGACCGACCACGATGAATGAGTGATGGGGGACTGAGCTTCCACATAGTGGGAAAGTAATTAGGGGTTGGGAGGTGGGAAAAAGGGGCTAAGTGTTGAGATTAGGGGCTTAAGCCTTGGGAATAATATTTTATTATTATTCCAAAGAACATGTGCATTTTATGTTTTATTTTATCCTAAGATCCTAGCAAGGGAAAACGTGCAAAGGCGATGCATGCTGATGGAACTCATGCAGTTCCAAGGGTGAAAAGTGTCAACCCTAGTGCATACAAATAAAACGGCCGAGATGAGCCGTGAGAGGGGTCCCTCCTCCATTCCAACTGATTGTCTGAGCATGTATGGAGCTTTGAACAGTACAACCAACTGAACCTCTGCTAGAATACCTCATTTGTTTCTGAGATCCAAGAAGCCTATGTTCATTTCTAAAAAGTTGGGTTCAACCACTCTGTTCTGAGCCACGGAGTCTTTGTCGATCCCTGCGGGAATTGCTTGTCATGCAATCCTGAAAACCATCATCGTGAGACCTTGCCATCATTGTTGAGCCTATTTTGGAAGCCCGTGTCTGTATTCCCGATTGGTTGTGATGGCCACGCAGAGCTAGACTGCACGTGGCTTGCTAGACAATGCAAGTTGTGATTGATCCTGTGTATGACCTCTCTCTAGGTGAGGGAGGTGACTGTTGTTGGAAGAGGCAGGTTGTCAGGCCTGTGAGAAACTCTTTCCAGGTGAGAGTGTTTGCTGGGAAGTGGTTTCTTCCAGAGAGTGTTCAACACCATGTTCGGGCTCTGAGACTTCTTGATCCGACCTATTGCCGAGACCCAGAGAGGGAGGTGTAGCACCGATGGACTGTGCTTGTGAAGGTGTATACTCCTGGGTGAAACAGGCATGTGGGGAATGAGAGTCTAGAAGTAGTGGGTGTAAGATGGCATCTTGGGAAGAATCCTTCCAGTCTTTCTGTGTTGTTTTCCCTATAACCTCAGCCTAGCCTAGGATTCCCTGCCTAGGGGGTGGAGCTTAGTTCCAACTCGGGGGTTACCCACTACTGAGCTGATGAGCAGTGTGGTCTAAGGCTTGGAGGTTTGTGGAAGTCCTGCACGTGGTTGGTGGAATCGTCAATGTTTTCAAAGAAAAGTATCAGATGATGTTTTATTCATAATTATGCATCTCTGTGTAAATATAACTATCATGTATTTTGATGTGCATATCAATTTAATGTTAATGCTATTGATTGTATATTATAGCAGTAAATACTATGTTTACTCTAAGCTTAAATGCATTTCTTTGCTTAAACACATGTTGTTTTTATAAGACCTATATGAGCTATGTAAAAGGTTTGTTACAGATTGGTATCTGGCAGCGATAAAAGCCTTGGTAACATAAAAAGTGGCATTACAATTGGTCTTGAATAACCCATTGCATAAGCGACAATATATTACCAGTCATCCCTCCTCTTCTGCAGAATTGTACGACCCTCCTAGGGTTTCCATAAAATCCATATGACCCTCTTCTTTTGAGTGTTTCAGCACTTGGAACTTTGAATTTGGAGATAAAATTACCAAAGGAGTGTACGACCTCCTTCAATGCACCTACAACAAGCTTCATATTGCATTTCTAAGCATTTTGACTTTTTGGCCGTAGGGTTTTGCTAGTTTCTGTATAAATTTTAGAATTAGGGTTTCTGCAATTCCTTGAAGGAGCTCTTTAGCTCATCAGTGATCTCCTATCTTTCAAAGTCTTATTTTTGGCAATCATTAGTCCAATAAAACCTAAAAGTTCTAGCCTAGCCTAGCCGTTAGGTTTTCTATCCCAGTGGACAAAGGGTTTTGAAGAATCTAAAATTATGATGGATGATAAGCTTTATGGATCAAGCAACTTCAAGTTCCTAAAAGACAAAGAATTTTTGTGGGTGATACAAAAAGGTGTCACTGTGACATACCTCTTTCATGAACATGTCAGAGGATAGATATCAACCATGTTCCTTTGGATAAATTATATCATCACCATCAGGTATGAACTTGTATATATATTACTTGTATCATTGTCATGAGGGTAATTATAGGACAACGGAAAATTTTTCTGAAGTCATGGATCCAGAGGGATCTCAGTTGATTTAGAGGAACAACACACTCAAAGTGAAGACTCTAGGTTTTATTTTTGAAATTGTCATTCCTCTAACCTATATTTCTAAAGTTTTCTACATTACAAGTAGGTGTTGTAGCTATCAATCCTTAAATTGTTTTAAATTATAGAGATACACTCATTATTCTCCGTTAGGATATATTCTTGTTTTGGTTCCTCTTTTTTTCTTGTTCCATATAGGTTAACAAATAAAGGAATATGTCTATCCTTCATAGGAAGCCACTTGACTCAGAGGGAGTCAAAACTATTTGAGAAAGAGGAAGAATAGAACCATCATTAGGGAAACCAATGCAATAATACATGATCAGAATCATTCTATGATTCTATGGGTAGAAGGATGCATGGCATGATATATGTTCATAACAAGAGTCTTCCCCAGGCTTTGAAAAACATAACTCCCAAAGAAGCCTTCACTGGAGTGAAGCCTGATATTGAACACTTCAGGATATTTTGGTGCCTAGTGTATTTTCATGTACCCAAAGGGAATACGTACAAGCTAGATCCTTTAGAAAGAAAGGATACAATGAATCTTCAAAAACATTTCAGATCGACATCCTTGGTCAAAGACAGATTGAGACAAGCAAAGATGTTGTCTTTGAATAAGAGATAGCATTTCAAATATCCAGAGAATCTCAGATGGATATTGACAGTGAGACAATGCCTTCTCCCCCTTTAGTAGTTCAAAGGGAGACATACATTATTCAAGTTGATATGTTCATAGATATGGAAGTTGGGCATAAAAGGCCTACTTAGACTCACTCTGCAAGAGGTAGAGAAACACACAATCCTCTCAAGGCACATCCCGAGAAAGAAAAAGTGATATTTGAGCTATCCTTCAGTCATGAGACTCTTCATTGATGTTGAGCCTCGTCTTAGATAAGAAACATGAGAACAAGTATGGAAATATTCCATAACATAAGAATACCAATATATATTAAAGTATGATGTATAAGATATTATTTAGGGACCAAGAGGAAAGTCTGTGGTAACTTCCAAGTGGATCTATAAGATCAAACATGCAACTGATGGAAGTGTTGAGAAATAAAAAAAGATATATATAGCCAGAGGTTTCTCACAAACAAAGAGAGTTGTCTATGATGAGACACTTGATATAGTAAACCCAATACAATTCCATTTGTAATACCATCCATGGGTTGGAAACTATATTAGATAGATAGATTCTTGATGAGTTTGGATTTTAGCAAGAGTGTTGTTGATCCAAACCTATATCATTACAGTGTTGGTGACGAGAGCCTGATTCTAATGACTTATTCAAAAATCCTTGTTGTTGGATAATAATAATCCTTGACTTTTGAATTCAATGTGAATAATCTGAGAATGATGCACTACTTCTTGGGACAAGTATGATAGAGGACCAATGAGATTTTCCCGAGTCAAGGAAAATATACAATGAAAATATTAAAGAAGTTCAGTATGACATAATGAAAAATCCATCGTGATGTATTTAAAGAAGAAGATTGATGATGACTCAGAAAAGACTGATCCACAGCTGATTGGATCACTGATGTATCTAGTTAACACCAGACTTGATTCATGCCATGCATTAAATTTTCATAGTCATTTCATGAGTCAACTGAGACAAACTCACTAGACAACAAAAAAACATGTATTGAGATATATTTAAGGCACAATTGAATATGGCCTAAGATATACCTCCACTGTGAACTTGAATTTGCAGGATATGTCAATTCAGTTTGAGCAAAAAGTATAGTTGACCAGAAGAGCACATCTAGTTGATGGTCTACCATGAAGTTTTCCATGGTTTCCTAATGCAGCAGGAAACAAAAACTTTGTGGCCTTGAGTACCATAGAGGAAGAGTATATAGCACCAAGTGTGCAAAGCAATGTGTCTTCACAAGATTCTGACATATTTGCTTGACCATGAGATGGATCCTATGATGATAACCAAGAGCCATGTGTAAATATCCTTGAGAGCCTAGTTTTTCTTGATGGATCAAAACACAATGAGATGAAATATCCTTATATCAGAGATATGACGCAGAGGAAAATTGTACACATGAATTACCTTCCTACACATGAGAAGATTGAAGACATCTTCACCAAACCAACTTGGTGAAGAATTCCTTCCTAGTTGAGAGGGAGTATTGATGACTCTAGCCAAGACAAAATCTAGAGTATATTCGTGTGAAACTTGGCATGATGAAGAATGCCTCCCTGGTTGAGAGGGAGTGTTGATAATTGCAACTATGTGAGACATTCTCCAGCTTACAAACCTGTGAGATGTGCATCATTGCAGATATGTGAGACTTTATCCAACTTACAAACCTGAGATAAATCCGCTAAGAAGGGTATGTGGTTCCTATCTGAGACAGACCTGGAATGTAGAGATGACCTCCTCCATTGAGAGAGTTGAGAATAACTCCAGATGATTATCCTATGGGAAAGGCGATCTACTAAGTTGGACGTGCTTGTGGCTGAGCACAAGGTGAACATGTGAAATCCCAAAGTGTTGGGTGCATCATCATGAGAACATAAATGAAGACAATGTATTATCCTCCTTTGACCAATAGAGTTGATGAGAAACTCCATATGACTCTCTTGTGTGATGTAATGGGAAAGAAGATATGTGTAGTGGACGTGCCTGTGGACGAGCATAGGTGAACGTATGAAGAGTTGGTTCTTCTATGTAATGCAATGAGCCATAGGTATGGACATCCCTATGGATGTTCCCCCAGTGTATGAGCACTAGTGGGTGTATCAGACCCCTTGCTAGACCCCTTGATATATTTTTCAAGAGTCAGACCTTCTTGTCACCCTAATTGTAATGTAAATGGTACAGGTCGACCCCACCTTAATGTTATTAGTAATAAATGTAAAAGATAATTAATTTGGTCAATATTAATTATATTATAATACAGTGAGGTCAGCCTTGTTGTTCCAATATGAACTTCAATTGACAGGTTCTGGTTAGTATAAGTAAAGGTAAATTCCCCATTGAGGAATCATATCTTTCATGTGAGTTTAGAAATTTCAGCAAGTACACCTTCTTGGGAAAAGTGTGCACCTCTCTTGGGTGCTAGTCTTCTATGGTTTGAGCACCCTCTTTTGTGCTAGGTTTTGTTGGTGGTGAAGGTATTTCTCTTGAAGAATATAGCAAAGTATTTGGCTAGGTTTTCTTTCCTTGCTGAGAATGGTTTCCCAGGATACTTCTTGTGTTCTTGTGCATGGTGCTTCTTCTTGTGATCTGGGTTGATGCAACATTAATGGTTATGGTTAAATCCTAAAAATGGAATGAAATTCATTCTTAACCTTTCTTATTGAAAAATCAACACATCACTACTCATTCCCACCATATTTCATATTCCATGCATCCTCAGTGGCTACACCCACAGGCCACCCAACCACACCATCTATTCCATTGCATCCACCCATAGTGGATGTACCCACACATCGCCCACCCCTACCACCATTTCTATATATTCCATCCACTAAGGTTGCCACATATATGTTTCCTCAGAGTAGGTTATACATCTGAGCACTCCACTTTCCAGAGACTTTCAACCATTACCTGAGTTATTTATGGTAAGATAATGTGTTGATGATCAATTTTTATGTATCATGAATGGAATTAATTTTATGCATATTTGTTTTAATTTCATGACTTAATCCTTGTAACTGGCATAGGGTGGCATCGTTGAGAGAATAGGGTCATGGAAGAGGGTAACACCCTCATGATTTTCAGTACCATTTGCAATGAGTTCTCTTATGTTGAATTAGAAAGTATTATTTTGTGTGTCTTTTAATTCATCGTGGAAAAACAATTATAACAATGTTTTTTCATTTTCTAGTCTCTGGAGTGACGATCCATGCCCAAGTGCAAAACCCCTCGAGGTTCTTCTTCGAGAAAGAGATGAAAGATAAATTTCTAGGATGCTCCTGAGGGTGGAAATGGTGGAAGTGGTCAATGAGTGACGAACGATTTCCATTTTGTATCTAGTCCACCATATGGAAGTTTTTTGTGTTAGGGAACTTACTTCCATTTTTGGGCATGATGTGTCATTTTGTAAAAAACATTTTAGGCGATGTTTAACACACAAGCACACACACACACACACACATTTCATGGCATGTTTTTTTATGAATCTCATTGTTTCTTTATTTTAGGTTGATGAATGTATGAATTTAAAAGTGTTTCTATTTCGACTCTTTTATGTTCTATATGAAATTGGAAGAAATGAAATAAATTTTATGTCAATTTGGTTGAGTATTCAATCAGATTTGGAGTGTATTATTGCAATTTAATTTTAAAATGTTAAAGAAGTATAGGTAAGTAAAAAGAGTTCATTTTTTCTACAGTGATTATAAATACTTGCATTACTCATCAACACATTTTTTATGGTGGAAAATATTGCTAAGTACTAAATCCATGCGCAATTAATGGTTGTCAAGGACCTAAATTTGACAAAATACTGAAGACCCATCCTAGTTAATATTCAAGGAACCAATAATAAGAATCATGTAGGCTTCTCTCAAAAAGAATCTCTACTTAATCCTTCAATCAACTCTTCTTACACCTTCACAAAGAAGTATATAATGATATGGCTAGGAGGAAAGAGATACAATGATATGAATATAATCATTCTTTCTTGGGAGGTTGGCTCAAGTAGAGAGACAGAGTAGGTGCTATGGGATTTCATAAGAAGTGTGAACAAACAATTCAACTAGATTACCTACATGGGCTAAATATAACATTAGTTTGTATAATATTTCATCATTTGTTGACTATTTTATAGAATTTATTATCATTAATTATTTAATTTTATTTAATTTATCATTTTTGTACATAATATCAACATATTTTAAAAAATAATTGATATTTTATCATTCAAATGGTATACAACGTTGAAATTATTTAATATAAGGCTCATTATCCCATCAACAAGTTAAGGACTAAACGCCTATATATTTGTTTTAGTGAAATAAATTGGGCGACTATTAGGGTGCCCACTCTTTAAATATGAAAACTAAGGTTTATTGACTCATCGCTTCACAAGCCTGATTGCTTCCAAGAAAAAAATTCATTATCTACTCAAATTTTTTATATACAACATCATCTTCATTTCCTTTCCTTTCCTTTCTTTGCATTGAATTTCATTTCCTTACCATTCCTTTCCTTTCCATGCCTTTCCGTTCCTTTCCTTTTCATGTCTAGCCTTTCCTTGCCTTGCATTTCCCTGCCTTGCCTTGACATGCCATGCTATACCTTGCCTTTCCTTTCCATGTCATTCCTTGCCTTGCATTGCCTTTTCTTTCCATGCCTTGCCTTTCCATGTAATTCATTTTCTTTCCATGCCTTTCATTACCTTGTCACGCCTTTCATTTTCTTGCCTTGACTTGTCATGTCATTCCTTTACTTTATTTGTCTTTCCTTGTGTTATATTTCTTTTCCTTGCCTTTCTATGCCTTTCCTTTCCACATATAGCCTTGATTTACCTTGCATTTCTCAACCTTGCCTTGATTTCCCATACCATGCCTTGTCTTTCCATGCCATGCCTTTCATTTCCTTGCATTACCTTTCCTTTCCTTTCGATGCCATGCCTTTCCTTTCCATGTCATGCCATTCCTTTCCTTGCCATTCCATGCCTTTCATTTCCTTGAATTTCCATGTCATTCCTTTCCTTTCCTTGACACACCTTGCATTTCCTTTCCTTGGAATGCCATATCTAGACCTATACCTATACCTATAACTTCCCTTTCCATGAATTTCCTTTCCATGTATAGCCTTTCCTTACCTTGCATTTACCTGCCTTGCCTTGAATTAACATGCCATGCCTTTCATTGTTATTCCATTCGATGCCATGCCTTGTATTTCCATTCATTGCATTGCCTCTCCTTGCATTACCTTTCCTTTCCTTACCTTACCTTGTGTTTCCATACCATTCCATGGCATGATTTTGCTTGCCATGTTTTTCCCTGCCTTTCCTTTCCATGTCTTGCATTGCATTACATTGCATTTCCTTACCTTGAATTTCATTACCTTGCATTACCTTTCCTTTCCAATCCTTTCCATGGCCTTCCATGCCTTTCCTTGACTTCACTTGCCATGCCATGCCTCTCATTTCAATTCATTTCCTTGACATGCCTTTTCTTACCTTTCCATGCCTTACATTTCCTTTCCATGCCATGCCATGCCTTGTCTTTCCATGCAATGCGTTTCCTTGCCATGCGATGACTTGCCATGCCATGCCTTGCCTTGACATGCCTTGCCTTGACATGCCTTGCCTTGCGTTGTATTTCCTTTCCTTTCCATTCCATGTCGTGATTTTCCTTGCCATGCCATGCCATGCCATGCCTTGTCTTTCCATTCCATTCCATGCCTTTCCTTTCCTTTACTTTCAATGCTATTCCTTTCCTTGACGCGCCTTTCCTTGCCTTGCATTGCCTTACCTTGCCTTTCCTTGACATACCTAGACCTAGATGTATACCTATACCTTTCCATGCCTTGTCATGCCTTTCCTTGCCTTGCCATGTCTATCCTTTCCTTTCCTTACATTTTCCTACCTTGACTTGACTTTCCATGCCATGTCATGCCTTACCTTTCCATGTCATGCCATGCCATGCCTTGCATTTTCTTGCATTTCATTTCCTTGAATTGTATTGCATTGCCTTTCCTTTCCTTGCATCTCCTTTCCTTGTCTTTCCTTTCCATGGCATGCCATTCAATTCCTTTCCTTGTCATCCTTTCCTTACCTTTCCATTCCTTTCATTGCCTTACCATGCCTTGCCTTGCGTTGCCTTGCCTCACCTTTCCATGATTTTTCTCGCCTTTCCTTTCCATGCCTTTCATTTTCTTTTTCATTCCTTTCCTTTCCTTGCCATGCCTCATAAATTATATTATATACTGGAGGATTAGCATCTATCACATCTCTTCCTAGTCTTCGATACATGTTGTCACTATCAAATCCATTTAAATCCACATAAATGTGTTTTTTGTGCGACTTCAGGATATGTTTTGGGTTTTATAGTTAAAACTAAAGGGATCATGCTTGACCCTTTGAAAGTGGAGGAATTCACTAATTTTCCTCCCTCGTGCACAATTCATCAACTTCAAAGTATACAAGGAAAGGAAAATTTCCTTCGATGCTTTGTACCTAACTATGTCAATATTACAAAATTATTTATGAACCTTTTGAAAAAGGGGGTTCCATTTTATTAGAACGAGGTAACACAACGTTCATTTGATGCATTAAAGAAAGAATTGGTTTCGACCCCATTATTGAGCCCCATGAATTATAATTGAAATTTCTTATTGTATTTGTCACCAGTCAAATCATCAATTGGAATGGTCTTAGTTCAGGAGGATGATGAGCTCTAATAGTGTTTCATATACTATTTAAGTCTCGCTTTGTTGGTCCCTGAATTGAAGTACTCTCACACCAAGAAATTGGCGTTAGCAACATTTCATGTTGCTCAATGGCTTCAACATTACATTATGTTTTGTAAGACAACCATCATCATCGACGTTAATCATTTTCAATATTTTTTTACTCGGTGAATAATTGGTGGGAACTATAACAAGTGGATTGTTGTGCTTTCTAGAAATTTATTTTGATTTTTCTTCTGTGAAATCCAAGTAATATTTAGTCTTCACAAAATTAATGTCAGAGTTCCTAGTAGATAATGAGGAGTTGATGTAATTGACTCTTTGTCGAACATGCATATCTTCCTCATCTCTTTGTATGATACTTGGTATGGAGATATCCTTATATATATCAATAATACAAAGTTCCCTCCACATTTTTTATGATATGAGAAATGATGGTTTCGTCACCTAGCGAAGAAATATCTCACTGTCACCAAAAATTTGTATAGACAAGGGTTAGAATAAATTCTTTGTCACTTCTTCAATCATGAGGAAGCAAAGGTAATTTAAAACGATTTCTATGGTGGAGCATATGGTGATCACCTATCAGGGTTGGAAATAACCTAGACGATTTTGTGTACCAGTTATTTATGGCCTATGATCTTTAAGGATTGTATAAAAATGATCAAGAAATGTCATCCTTATCAAATATTTACAAATACTATATGCATGCACCATAGTCCTATGTTTCATGTCATTGTCGTCAGCCCCTTCCCCAAGTGGGGGGTATATTTCATTACATGCCACCCAACCTCATCTACAAGGCATCAATACATTATAATGGTCTTTGACTACATTACAAAGTAGGAATAAGAAATGTCGACATTTTCTAATGATTGTGAAATAACAACACTTTTCATGTTCAATCAAGTCATCGCTAAGTTTCAGTTTCGGAGAAATATTTTCATTGACCATGGAAGTCACTTCCAAAACCACATGAATTTTGAGTTAGCATAAAAACTAGGTTTTAGAAAAGAGAACTTGTCTCCTTACTATCCTCAGGTAATGGTCAGGTCGAGGCCATTAAAAAATACTTAAAAACTATATTTAATAGTACAATTAACTTGAATAGGTCAAATTTTCATTTGATATTATATCCGGTGTTGTGGGCTTACTAAACCTCATTCAAAACTAAAACATGATTCTTTCCTTTCTGACTTTTTCATGGAGTAGAAGAAGTTTCTCCCATTGAATGTGAAATCTCTTTGCTTAAAATTGTTGTCAAACTCTTACCCGACATGATGCAACTTGAATAACACCTTGTTTATCTTGAACATCTTGACGAGCAATGTTAATATGTAGATTTAGCAAATGAAGTTAGTAAAAAATGAGTCAAGTCTCAGTACAACAAGTCTTTCCTCCCAAGGGTGTATTCCAAAGGAGACCTTGTGTTAGTCTACGACCAGGACAAGGATGCCCTAGGGGCAGGCAAGTTTCAACCCATGTGGCACTATCCATACATCGTGTGACGGGTGTTTCAAAAAGGGTATTATGAGTTAGCATGTTATGAGGGAAATGTGTTGTTAGAGCCAAGAAATAGGCTCTACCTTAATAAGTACTATGCTTGAGCCTGACGGCTCGAGTACTAGTTCTTTTGTAATTATTTTTATTGTTGTATATAGCCTTGTACAATTTTCTTCGTTATTCCTTGCATTTTTAACTGTTTTGTGGCAGATGCAAGGGGAGTCATCAATATATTTTGGATTCACAGATGGTTCAAATCATCAGACTAAAAAATTGGATTTTGTTTCCTCAGTGATTTATTCGCCCACTAACCAACTAGTATCTACTAGAGGTGCTTGTCTTAGAGAAACTAAAAATAATGTTTTTGAATATAGCGTTGTGATAGAGCTTTTGTGAGATGCTTTGTCACTTGTTATTCAACACCTTCTCATGTTATTGGATTCTTAGTTGGTTTTGCCACACTTGAATGGTCTATATCATATTCATGATCTAGTCTTGTTATGACGGTTCCTTAGGGTACATCATTTGGAACGATCGTCTAAGTTTATTACCTATGATAATGTTCCTAGGAGATATAATATAGTAATGAATGCAATGCTAATTACATTTTAGATTTTCATTTGTCACATTCATAACATGAGCACACACATTTTACACATGTAAATATTCAATCATTTGTAGGTAGAATATAAATATAACACACAAAAAAATATATGGATATGTGTGTGTGTGTGTGTGTGTGTGTGTGTGTGTGTGTGTGTGCGTGCGTGTGTGTCCAAAAGGAGGTCCATAGTACAAAATTTGGATTACTATCCACGAATACATACTAATAAAAAATAGTGATCTTAGCACATAACAGTCTAGGCCTGAGGCTGGCAAACTCTACCATAGAAACGTATGACTTTTTCTAAACGTCGAAACAAATGGACCCATTTTTGGGGTACTCCTACTATATGAAGTTGCATCGCTACAGGCAGGTCATCTACAGTAGCCATCGAAATGGATCATTCCAATGCCTCTAGATTCTTTCCCACGCTCTGTAAGGTCCTTGTTGCATCATCGTTGGGCCCTAATTCCTCTCTCCCTCAACTACTATGTCATGGAATGCATGTTCATCTCACTGGTTCTCTATATGCACATTTAAAGAGAACGTGTTAATATTATGGAGCTCACAAAAAATAATATGATTTCCCCTTCATATGTATATAGAATATAATCCAAAAAGAAAAAATAAAATGAATTAAAATAAATTTTACCTATGTCCTTAAGCTCGTCACCAGGAGAAATTATGACATCAATGTCTTTTGAAAAGTCGATCTAGGTATACATACAATCCTCGATAAAGAGAACTTAATGCTCCCACCAAGCAAAGAAGTCATCACCATAATGGTTGGATAATTGGCTTCCTCTTAAGTGGGCCAGCAACTCAATCCATCGTACCATCATGGGCCATGGTTGTAAGTGTCCTATGATACGATATCTTGGACTCAAAATTGGCACCCTCTCAAAAAATAATGTATGGAGGATGCTTCCAAACCCAACATTCTTGTTCTTTCGTAACTTGAAATCAATGAGCCACGTTTTCATGCAAGAAAGCATCGTAGTGCTCTAATCAAACATTGTGGGTACTAAGCCCTCAACCCCATGTTTCATTTGGGAGAGAGAATCGAAGTGAAAAGAGTTATATCCCATGATGCACAATATGGTACGTAATATCACCTTGAGACTCAAATTGGTGATATGCTTGATAGGCACTTGTGAGCTTGTCTTCGCTATTCCATCTTGGTAGTATTAATTTATCTAATCATTAATGGTCCATAAAACTCCTCCATGAGTTGTGAATTTGGGAACTTCACCTCTACGAGACCAACCAGTAATGAAGTAGATTTCCTCAACAGTGATCGTCAAGGAATTTTGACCAAGCATGAATGCCTCTACATCAGGATGTCGGTAATCAATAAGGAGATTTAGTAATCTCTTTTGAGCTTGCATGCCACCAATTTGGAAAAAATTATACATGGAACGTTGCCAAAGATCTTCTTTGGCATTATCATCATGGAATAATGCATAATCAACTTCCTCTTGCTCACGCTCTCTTCAATGAACAAACATCTTACTAAAAATACAGAATAAAGAGAGTTAAACTTTTATTTTTTCAAGAGGATTTTGGGCATCTGTGGGTTCATTTTATAATAGTCACGAATATCTGTGACTGGTGTTTCTACCAAGTGTGGACATCCATAGGACCCTTTGATGCAAGAAAAAAATGTGTAGATTCAACCCTTTGAGGAAAACCACAGATGTGCAAAGTTGACCCTTTGAGGAAAACCATAGATGCGCAGAGTCACGAGGAAAAAGAGAGGGTTATCCCTCAATTTTTCATAAAAATTAAAAGTTAAATGGATGAAGATGAAATGAATGGTTTGAGAACTTACTTGGTCCAAATCATTTATGTTTTAGTTTCTCTAAGCTCTTGCAATTTCCAAGTGAAGGTACAAGGGTTTCTTCAAATTTGGTTAATTTTAGTTCAAATGTTAAAAATGATATGGTAAAATGGTAAATATTTCCTTATTTATATAATTTTTTGAAAACCCACTTTCCATATTTTGTTATTTTTCCATAAATTGAACTAATTTCAGGCTATATTGTAGTTTTTTGGTTTCCATGGAAAGTTATAGAGATTTATTTCAGGTACTTTTTGTCTTTTTATTGATTGATTGAGTATTTTTAAAGACTTTGGAAGGTGATACTTTTGTATAACTGGAATTTAGAGTAGGTCTCACACAAATTCAACAGTTTCATTACCAGTTTCAATTACTACCTTAAACCAGGGTGGATCCCATTAAATTGTGACACAACCCTTTCTCTCTGCTAAAAATGTCATCTCATTGATGGTAGAGCCTACCTTCGATGTGTGCCCTAGACTAGAACCCTTTTTGTATTCTAGCACTCATGCTGCAAGTTTTATTAGTCTTGGGAGTCCTATTTAGTCCTACCATGACATTAAATTTGAAGTTCATTCTTATTACTCAATATTGTTCTAGCTATTACCTAAGGGACTCCCCACATTAAATGCTGCTTACTGCAACATTTTTTCTGACTCATCAACAGATATTTTATTCCTTAGTAGCATATAGTGTAGGCCCCATATCGCTTTAACAATGCATCTGTATGTATCGAAAACATATTTTACATAGGTTCAACCTCATTCATTAGTGACATCATACCTTTCGAGCTACTTAAAAGTGTCTCTTACGGATGGTAAACCTTACATCTCCATGGGTGTCTTAGTTAGTACCTCGCTGGAATTCTTACACCCATGCCACAATTGCTCCATAGGCTCAAAATACCTCTTTAGCCCCTCCATGTATTTGTGTGGAAGATTCATGACTTCCTCTCAATATTTTTCCTGCTAACGCACCTTTGAGGGATTCCAAACTTTGTTGTGTTGAAATTGCATTACATTTTAACCACTCACACTTTTATGCCTAATGTTAGCTTCAACCTTCTCTTGATGAACCAATGGTCTATGCATTCCTACCATTTTTCAGCCTTGAAGTTTATTCCTTTTCTACTCGACACCTTAACCCTGGAGGAAACATACCCTGAGTGTCCTTATCCTGCACATGCTTCCTTGCATTGAGAATAGGTATGTTCCTCGCAACTTGGAACTAGTTTTCTTTTCTATGACACTCATTTCCTCCACTATACTAGAGAATTATTTTATTACTTTTCAATATTTAATACTATGAAAAATACAAAACCAAAAAAAGGGGGAAAGCATCTATCTCTTTTGTTGGCAGGAGTGTTGTCCCCCTTGAACAAAGAATACTATTGAATCAATATCTCAATATTTTGGGTTTAGTATGGATTTAAAATACTCTTTCTTGTTGTTGAAAATAATATACCTCGATTGGTTATTCTTCCAACCATATGGAGCGCTTGTGGATTCCCCCTACATCATAAATGTATCCTAGTTTACATACATGATCTCTAAGTCACATAATGTGTCATTCGTTTGTTCTAAGGAAGTTTCAGTGTGTGTCGACCATTCTGTAGTAAGTATCTGATCTTTCAAGTCGGCCTTCTTGAGTCTGTCAAGTCCATATCATTATCACATGTATCTATGTATCTTAATCGTGCTAGTACATAAGGTCCTCATTGACTTCTAGCTACTGGGTCTTTTCTTATCGACTCTAACACATTTCTCTAAGAGTATGACCTACGGTATCACCTTGGGCCTATTTCCATTATTGATAGGTGACCTTGTAATCAACATATGACCAAATGCCATTGGTCATCGACTAAGTGTTTTCCCTTGTGTTCGACATCAACAACAATCATCACACATATGGATTCATGCGGTACTTTGGTTTCCATTTGACCCCATTAATGGATTCCTTGTATTTTTCAGTAGTCTTCATCATTGTCTATTATTCAGAGAGTTTTTTTGGTGCACTATTTCCATCTAGTGCATGACGGTGTTGTACCTCATTGTGGTCCTTACAATTTATTCATCCAAGTCCTTCCAAATATTTGGCCTTCTTTTACCCCTCATGCTGGATGATGGAGGATGCATTAACGCCTTCCTTCCTACAGATATCTTCCTATTGAATTCAACATATCTTTCTATGGGATAGGGATCTAGATTCATCTTTGGTACCTTTGGGCTTACATTCATCAGTGGTAGGTTCCCTCACTATCGACAATAAGAATACATCAATGTCCTTTGCTCGATATATTCTACCAGGTGATCGAAATTATCTCATTTATTCACACTTTTTATATTGTACCATGGTACCTTGATACCCATTATCATCATTGATGGGTTGTCTTGTGTTTGTTAACAGTGAATGACCAGTAATAAAATGGTGTCTCTTTTCTTTTTATCCCAACACATCTATTCACATAGTCTAGAATTGTACCATGGCATATTGTTTTGAAGACTTCAGGTGAAGTACAAGCATAACTTATTTTGTGCTTTTACCCAACATATATTGTACCACCCCATAGACATTGGTACTTGCAAAGGATCAATTTGTTCACACCATTGGCCCTAGATATCCAAAGTTTTTTATTTTGAGACATATCTCCATTGTGTATCTATTTGTGGCTATGATCTACTTTCACATGGATCCACTTTGTATTCCTCATGGCCATGCTTACTACTTCATACATATCACATGGATCCACTATGAATAGTTATTGGCCATAGACATTAGTCATACTTTCATATATGTCATGGATATTCAATATATTTGATTTGGTGGTCATGCTTACATCACTCCTAAGCATGGGTATGACTGACTTGGGATAGAGAATACTCTTACTTGATCTCTCTTGATGGTTTTTGTTCTTGTATCAATCATTCGGGAGCATTCATTTGGCTCTACTTTAATTCATCCTTTCCTCTTAGAGTATAATGTATTTCGTCTATCAATTTCCCTTCTTACCTCACACATAAGGGAGCATTTGTTATACCACAATTTTCCACATCATTTGCATTGTGAGATGGAATAACCCTTGTCCCTGACTTGCAAATTGAAATCCCAAGTTCCCTCATCGGGATCACTTAAAAAACTGTTTTTTTACTTATATTTGTGGGTTTCATTGGTGCAAAACACATAAATTATCTCCTTTCTACTGTACAACCTATTTATTCCCTTATATAAGTACTTCATTGGAAGAAGAAGAAAAACTTAACACTCACCTTACAAGCGAATCTACATTTGTATTTGTTCAAAATCTACAAATGAAATCATAAATATAACTCACTCATATTTATAGTAAAATAATTTATCAAGAAATAAAAAAAATTATGATACCTATCTACCTTCACCACCTAGTGAACGAGAACTCTATTCTCCTCTTTGGTCGATTTTCTTTCTCCTCTCTTTCTCCTAGACCAAAGAACCAATTCTCTTATCTCATCTCAGCTCTGCCATTTTCTTCTCTATGCTCTTCCCTATTTTCTTTTAAGTTCTTTCATCATCCACTTGTCAAAATTCAAATTAATTTAATTTTTATTTTAGGAACAAAATTCTTCATCCCACACTTCGAGTCACATCCATACCATTTTTTGTTTTTAACAAAATTATTGGAACACACCTCAATTTTTTGTGTCTTTCCTTACCTTTTATTTCCATATCACTCCATGCCATGCCTTACCTTGCCATTCCTTACCTTTCCTTGAGTTCCCATACCATTCCATGCCTTCTCTTTGAGATAGAAGAGGTTGAGGAGTGTGCTTGGCACATAAAACTTCTTGGTAGGAATGTGTGTTTTTTCTTAGAACAAGAATGTGCTTTAATGCATGAACATTATAGGAATGTTCACATGTTACTATTGGGAAAGGATGAATTTCCAACCTAAGGTTATAGGATTAATTTTTTTTTTAAATCATGGAGCAATAGTTAGAGCACCAAGATGTAGGTATAAGGGTTGTGAGGACTTTAACAAAAGGTATATGCATAGTGCACTTAGGGGTCGAGCATGGAGGGGGTTAAGGGTCTATTATAGGTTATGCATATGCTTAGACAGAGCTATGGGGTCTAGGTCATGGTCTAGGTCACGCTATATTTCATGATATAGGTCATTTCCAAGTATATGGTCATAGTATAGGTCTTGGTCATGGTGTAGCTCTAGCTCTAGGTCTCTGTTGTGGTCTAGGTCATGGTCTAGTTATAACTCTAGGTCTATGTCATGGTCATTGTATATGTATAGGTCATGGTCTATGTTATAAGTCATGGTCTATACTCGAGTTCTAGTTCTAGGTCTTGCCATTCATTTCCATGTCTAGGTCTTGATGTGTCTAGGTTTAGGTCTAGGTCTAGGTCTAGGTCTTGACATGTTCAGGTCAAGGCCATTTATTTACTTGTGATGTAACAAACTTTCTATAGTGTGAGATATTCTTAGATGGAGAGAGAGGAATACAAAGAGTGGGGGTAGAGAGAGAGACTGTACGAGAGTGTGAGAGTCAGAGATAAGAAGTCAGAGAGGGGGGTTGGAGAGATAGGAACAAAGACAATGTGGGGGGGAAGAGAGGAAGATAGAGAGGGGGCGTGGAGAGAGAGGAATAAAGAGAGTGTTGGGGGGGGAGAGGAAGAAAAAGAGAGTGTGTGAGAGTGAGGGGGCCATAAAGGGGGGTAGAGAGATAGAGAGAGGGAACAAATGTAAATAGAGGAAAAGAGAGAAAGGGGGGAGAGTGGGGAAGAGAAAGGGAGGGGAACATGGTGGGCGAGAGAAGGAGGTGTTGAAGGAAAATCTCCCTGCGGACAGGTAGATCTCCTCTTGAGAGATAGACTCTTAAATCTTAATATAGAAGACTCTTATCATGGACACTGACTTCCTTTTAGGTCTACACAAACTAATGCATGAAGAGGAAGGAGGAAAGATGTACCTTTTACCGGTGTTTGTCCCTGCATGCTTCGAGTTGAGCTCCAATCTTTCGCTCCTTGATAAGCCCTGTAGACAAACAATAGTACAACTACTTCCTACTCTACTGATATTAGCTTGAAATAAACCTATCTATTAGAGACAAGTTCATGTGATATTAAGCACAAACTAGAAAGAAATAGGCCAAGAGTGTTATATTGATGAGAACAACAATGAAAGAAACTTACAATTGTAGATGTGAATGCAATAGCTTCGTCAACTCCTCTTTTTCTAACCCTTGCTCAAAAGATACATGATCCAGATGACAACAACTTCACTAATTACTCTCCTCCAGTTTACTGTGTGTTTCCTATGAGATCATAGATTTCATGCTTCTAATTCTCCCCCCTTTTCACCATAAAAGAGCCTTCTTATATAGGTTTAGAGAGGCCCAACCACTTGAGATATGTTTAGGGTAAGTTAAGGATTCTCCTCCTTGAGTCAGGGATCTTCCCTAAGATCATGGCTGGACCAGGGGTTCGAATCCAACTACCTTCTAAGATTGAAAATATCTTTCCCTTATTCTCCTCAACAAACCAACTGCTGCCCATAATAGGTAGCACTCTGTCAAAAGGGATGTCAGAGCATTATAGTGCTCCATGGCCATGTATAGGGGCCGCCAGCACTCCCAAAAGTAGTAGAGCTCCTCTAGAAGGGTTTTTTAGTGTTATAACGCTTCCTAACACTCAATAGAGGAGCACCAACACTCTTGAGGGAGGTATAGGGGAGCGCTCTCCTCTAAAAACCCAGATTCAATGGTTCTTTCATATGGCAAGAGGTACATAACTCTAGTTAACCATTCCTCTTCCTCCAAATCAAGTGTTTGAGGTGTTTCAAGTATTTTTTTGATGTCATTATAAGTATGACATAGGCATCATGGCAGTATGATTTTCTTGACACTTGCGACACTTGTGAGCAAAATGTGACACTTAGCGAAGTGAGTAATGTTGATGTGTAACAGATTTCCCCCCAAAGTATGAAGTTAGAAGATGAGAACTGATAACTGGAATTCTTTGTAGACTTTCAAGCAAGGGTATAGACGCAGAGAACCTGAAAGAAGCTACACACAAACATCCAACAAATATTATGACATGTTTCAAACCCAAGGCAAGCATACCTATTCTTCAGTGATAAAGACTTGCAAGATATGGCCGCCATAAAATACACTGCGGATCCATAATTGTATTGATAAAAGGTATAGCCACCAGGAATACAGCGTGGATCTATACTCATATGATTTGAACTGATCGTAGCCACGAAGAATACACATTGGATCTATGAGATGACAAGACATAGCCACGACCAATACAAAGTGGATCTATGTGACAGTATATGTGCCACTGTTCAAGAGAAAATCCTTCGCAACCTGCACAAAGTACATATCAGAGTGATCACTCAACCCAGGGTATTCTTACCAATCCTGATGTAGTATGAATCTAACCACGTGAATATATTTACTGATGTTGAACATGGCAGAGACCACTTGATTACCGATCAATGATGTAAATCGTTAACAAGTGCGAGGGAGATCACCATTGATGTCAATGATTCCCAAGGTACTTTAGTAAATTCCAACGAATGTGAATGAATGAGTTAAAGTCGAACATCCATGGAATAATCTGATTAGAGGTCAATGATGTAAACCCATTGTCATACATGAGGAGGCTTGCCTTGAGGCATGCAGGTCCCAAAGTACTAACTGGTTTCTAAGTCTAGTTCTTGGATAATGTGTTGAATTTGACAGGAATAGACTCGTCGAAGGAGGGCCTTGATGTATCCCCCATCAACGACATGAAACAGACACAGATATGTAATTGGTAGATCAAATGAACATGGACTAACATAGGTATTGAGACAAGATATTTGTGATGGCTGACTCTCGAGGTAGATACTTCCCTTGAACACTGAGGCACGACAGCAGGAACATGACATGGACCAAAAATTGATGATGCAGTGGGTGTTGTGACTTATGTCAGGTGACCCAAAGGAATATAGGAAATTCAAAGGATTGTCTCAATGCAGAGTTTCTGTGGATTGAAATGCATGCAAAGACAAGGTGTCGTGTTCAAGGGTGACCATAAGAGTTACTCGGTGATGTTCTCAAAAACTGCTTGACTTGCTTCTTTCAAAAACATTTCCCCATCTAGATAGATGAGTACCTCTTTTTTATTTAATGAGCTCGAGGAGGGTAACACATGATCGATATAAATCACCTTCGGTAAGTTCCTCTTTACTTGTTTAACGAACTGGAAGAAGTAAAGGTTCGGTCTCGTATGGGTCTGTCGATGTTTGTTTAGTGAGCCCAAAGACAAAAAACTCAAAGGTTTTTCATGATTATAGAGTCTGTAAAAACACTTAAAAGAGAACTCTCTCAGTTCCTTTTCCATACAGTTAGTCTCACAAGGCCAAAAAAGAGATAAACTACCACTCGAAAGATGCCCTTTTGAACCTTTTAACGAGTGTGAAAGGAAGCAAGATCACTCGACGATATTTTCACATTTACAGAGTCTGAAAAAAGTTTAAAGGTGACTCCAGGGGGTTCCTTTTTCGTGTGTCTGTATGGGTCCGAAAAAGAGATAAAAGTTTACCCGATGCGTTCTTATATTTTCGAGCTTCAGAATGAACTAAGACTATGCTCATGGATGTGACAAGGTAAACAAATGATCAAAACTACTTTGAAATCTGTAATGTCAAAAATGCAATCCAGAGGTTTAGTGAGGCTATTATATTGTTAAAGAAACCCACAAATAACTATACCTTATAAAAAATGGAAACTTGTAAATAGTAATACAAGAAAAATATTCAATTACCATTTCATTTGCATAAGGATTTGTAGCAGTGGAGATTCTCATTTTGGAGGTGGATCTTGTTTTGCTTGGTACCGTAGCTACGCTTGATCATTGCTCTTGTCGTTTGGACCAGGTAGATATTCATTTCCTCCTCTTTCAATTACATGGTTCAAAATTTGTTTTCATAGCAATATTTGAATAAAAAACCGAAGCCCTAGGTCATCCAAAAGAATATCAAATCGGCCCCTGTTCAAAACGATGGGAAAAGGACACCTGTTTACAAAAACGCTTTCAGAAGGTTGTAGCATGGATGCCAACGCCTTGATGCTTGAGTAGATTGGTCATTTTTTCTAAGGAATACAATAAGAAACCCGAAATGTGCCCACGCAACTATTGATTATTTTTAATTTAAAATGTTTTATTGTAGGCTATGGGGCTATGTAGTGATATTGATTAATAAAAAGAGGGTGTGGTCCTTTTTGAACAACATAGACAATGAATTTCAAGTTTTTTTTAATTACTTAAAAAAATTCCAAAAGATTGAATAATGAAGTTCTTTGTTCTGTTTTTTTGTTTCTAGGTGATTTTGGTAACAACCATGATTGAATGGAAGGAATAGGAGAATGAGCTCGATGATTTGGTTTCTTTGTGGAGTCCTCGCATGCGGGCCACGTTGAGATATTGTGGCCTTCTCAAATTCTTCAAACTGCAAAAGATGAAGAAAGAGATCCTTCTGCTTGAGCACATAATCAACTTGTGGGATGTCACAGAGCAAGGGTTTCAGATCAGAACAAAGCTTCTAACCATCGAGTTGGAAGATGTATACTTCTTGAATGGCCTCTCAAAAAGAGGGGATCCTATAGCTTTTTCCAGAAAGAGGGCACTTCCTGAACAAGTCGATGTGTACCTGGTGTTATCACTCCAGGAAACTCTCCTAGGCTGTAAGTCAGAGATTCCTGGTAATTAACTCTTTTTGGGAAATGTTTTCTCAATATTTGATATGTTTTTTGGGTCAAAATGAATAGATAAGTACTTGACTGTGTTTTCAAGACTGTCTAGAGATACAAAATATCACAAGGCCTTCTAGCACCGTGGTCAGACAAGGTTTGATTAAATGGGGAAAAGAAAACAACTATTGAACCAGATTATGCTTCATACCAAAAAACACAATGGGTTTAACAACCAAGAAATAACTTATGATTATTAACTAAGACAATTAATCAGTGAGATGACAGTCACTGCAAACTGAATGAGCATCAACAAAGGCCTTCCACTCATAAGCTATAAAAGAACAGAGGAGAAAATCTGACACAGAACTGAAGGAAGCTTGCATTTTTTTTTATAAAATAAGAATAGGTCTTTTCATTACGGTGGCAGCATCATAGCATTCAAAATCCAACCCTTTCTTCTTCCAATGTTTCTGGCTTTATAGCCTTTACATACAGTTTACAGATCCTAGAAAAATGGATCTGTTATACTAAAAATAGAAAGTCAAATTACATTTACAAAAAGATAGGGATAACACCCAAAATGGAGGATAATCTCTATGCGCTGGTCCTTAAAATATGTTGACTGTTGATGACGTGAAGATTAGCCTTCCAAGGCTTCTTCAACCTGTTCTTCTAAAGATAAATTCGATTTGATGATGTGTGGCTAAAAATCCCTGAAATTCTGCCATTGAAAAAGGCACCAAAACTGATTGAAACTCTTCTTCTTACCTTATCCCTTATAAATAATCTTTAAATCTGACTTGATAATTCAATATCTAACTATTCAAAGAAGTTTCGTCTCATTCTGATTTGAAAAATCCCGATCTGGGCAGAAATTTGAGTGTTCTGGTCATTACAGTCTTTCGGTGGTTGACTATATTAAGATTTAAGCTTCTTATCCACCGAAAATGATGCTTTTCAGTGGTTAATGAGCACTCCTGGGCTCGCCTAAACCACCGAAAATCAAATCACTGTCAAAAATCAAAATCTCAAAACTGTATTTACCTGCATGATGGTATTTAATTTCGAGGATTTTTAGAAGAAGTTCCCTTCTTTTTTCATCAATTGTTGTTCATCCAATCTCCTGCTCCTCTCCTTGTTTGTACTCTGATTGCACTGCTGTCCCTTTTTCCAAAGCATCATTCACGAGACTTGAAGTTTCTCTGCATGCTCTTGTAAACAGATTACTTCCATACCATACATTCTCTTACAAAATCCTGCAGCTTAGAATAGTAGACATCCTTCAAGTATAAGTCTTCTTCCTGGAAAGAAAGTCCCAGATGACAGTAAGTCACAGCCAGGTGCAGATATGATATTCAACAAAAACAGTGCAAAGGTGTAGTTGTAAAATGTCGGTCTTGTTGGTAATCTGTTGTGCCATTTGGTGTAAGGGAGGGATAAAATGGAAACATAGATTACGACAAAAATGGGTTTAGAAACAAGCCAGAAACCCATCTCTGCCAATCCCCTGTATTATTGTTGTTAATGAACAGTGGAATACCAAGACAAAAATGTATATCGCCTTGATGATTGTGTCAATACTAGCAATGGTCGTTGAAAAAATGAAAGTGCACTTCAAAGCATCCCATATACTAGCATAATTCCCTTGTAATAACAACACAAAAACATTGTCTTCCAATAACAGCATCCCAAATCGTTTTACAGAGACAAAATATTCTATACAGTTGCTTGCCCAGTAGCACCCTGAAAGTTTTCTCACATAACTTTTCAGAGAAGGTTGATTGACGAATTACCCTGTCCAATCAACATTTGAATAATCTGCATACAGGAAAAGTCATCTGTCTTCAAAGGCCAGCTTTCATTGGCTGTATATTCTTCTTCAGTGTAGATAGTTGGAATTGAATAAAATGCATTAACACGACCATCCTTATTCACATAATATATGATTTTATCCATCTGTTTAAGGTATCCACTTCCCAGGCCTTGGTATCATTCATTCTCCATAGCTTTACTTGGCGATCATCTGCTTCCGACACGATCAATGGCAAGCTGGGATGAAAAGCAGCCCAGTTCGCTCCATGGTCATGACCTTCCAAAACATATTTAACAACATCATCACCGCCTCTAAAAAGATCTGTGTTCATTTGTGTTAACCTTAAAATATCATTAGCTGGAGAGACAATTTTATTCCTTAGAGAACCAATATCCCATACACGAACAGTCTGATCCAAGGAGGCTGAAACAACCAAATCCTCCTTAGGATGAAAAGAAGCGCACATTACATAATGATTGTGACCAGTGAGGACATATATGCGAGTTTGAGATTGTCAGTTCCATATCCTTATTGTTTGATCATTACTTGCACTAACAATCTGAGGATACTCATTGTGGAACTGAACTGTCCGGATGTATTTAAGATGCCCAAGTAGTGTAGAAAGGCAGCGGCGCATCTTGTAGTTCCATACTTTGATCTTATAGTCATCCCCTCCAGACACAAACAACGGCTGAGACTAGAACCAAGTACCTGCACTTTCATATGTGAAATATTCATATTTCTATTTGGGTTCGGCTTCAATATATTTGATAATTTCTAAGCTGTGGAGATGATTCTCGAACCATCCAAAAATATTGATGTGTCTTACAAACCCATATCCTTTTGAACGACCTGTAACCCTATCAGTTACAACCTTGACTCCTTTTACAGTTTGATATCTAGATCAGAATGTCTCTTGCAACAATATCAGCTGACAAATCTCCCACAAATATAGGATAATCAGATCGCCTCTCAAGACGCTTGTCTCCAATACCAAATATTGCCCAATTTAACTGTAAAAATGTTGAGTATTGAGCATCTGTGCACCATTCAAATTTTGCAGGGCCCTTTCAGCTCCCGCATGGCTTACAAAATTCACAAAACCATAACCTCCTGATTGCTCGGTCTGTTTAATGCCAATAATCTTGACAGAAGCAACCTATTTTTATCCTTCCTGATTGCATGCTATGACAGAGCACTTATCGTTTTCCTCGTGGCATCTTTGCATGGATTCAAGTTGTTAAGTGCTTGTATTTCGCCTTCACATATGGTGTAATTACCTCATAGCTTGGTGTGCTGGATGCTGGGACTGTGTGCTAGGCTTGGGATCGAATACACTTGATAAACAAGCTTAGAACCTTGCATATATAACATATATATTTCTTTTTCATACTATGAAATAATAAATATAACAATAAAAAAAATGATGATACATTTTTTTATGTTTTATATTCTCTTATAACATAGACATGAAAAGAAATAAATGACCTTATTTGTATCATGTATTGCAGGTTCGGAGGCATGCTAACAAAGGATTTATGAGTAGAGTAATCAGACAGGAGCTTAGTGAGCACTAGGAAGGTTTTGATACTGACCAAGAGTATCAAGAAGACGATAAAACATATGAAGAATTGATAGAAATGCAATCAAAATAGCGATGCATTTTTTATTGCTAACATCTGGCTCCTACTCGGGGATGAATCCTCCCTGCAAGGTTTCAAGAAATCCAGATCAAATGGCTTTCCTACTGAATGCTCAAATAGAACTTTAAACTGTAGTGTTCCATTGGGCATGGAGTCAATTAGCCTGTAAAACCAATCTTTAAAAATTCTGAAACTCTGTGTAACTGATCTTCCATAAACCTTCAAAACCCGCCTTTATTCAACCAAGTTAAATATTATTCCTGCTACAAACTGGAAATGCTCGGGCAGCGAGCTTATTTCCTACTCCTACACTAACCAGCTCTGCCATTTGTTAGGTGAACGTTGATTTCCATAGAAGCCACTCAAGCAATTTGAACACTGAAGAAATCTTGTCTTTATTACTGATCAGCAAATGATGTTGGACATGCAACCACAGTGACAAGGAGCTTTTTAGGAAACCATACTTACCTGAAAACATGGGTGAGTTGAAGAAATCTGAAACTTTCAAGCCCTCTGAAAAGTGTAACTCCATGAAGGTTGCTACTAGATCCTTGAAAAGAAGGTAAGAAACATGCTGCTCCTCGAGAAACAACTGCACATCTATGGCAGCCTCTTGCTCAGCCATGACTATTCTTCTGCAAGAAGACTGATCATCTTCTTGTCCTCTTGAGATCAGCTCATGATCAACAAAAGCTACCATTTCATTATCAGAATGATGCTGACAAGAGGATAACAAAACAAGATTTCCACCACATGGATTAAGCTCAACTGAGAACATATAGTTTATTATGCAATCATCAGTCATCATAGGCTCTTCTTGACTTTCAAACTGATCATAAGCTCCACATGCATACCTGTCTCTGGAATATTCGGCGAACACTGAAAAAATCTGAATCTGAAACTAAATGAAACTCACATGTCGGTTGCTGCCCCAAATCTTCTCCAACCTCCTTTCTCTCCTGCTCAACCATGGCTGTTCCGTTGCTGGAAAACTGATCACCTTCTTGTTCCCTGTCTCTAGAACATCCTGCCAACGTTGACGCATCTAATTCTAAATATGAAATGTACTCTCCCTCAAGCAGCTGATCCAAATCTGCTTCATACTCACTGCTTTCTTGCTCGGAATATGAACTATACTCACAGTCTTTTTTCTCATGTGCAAGCAGATTGCCAAAATCAACCCGTTGTCGGATCCTCCTGGAAGCACGAATATTCTCCTCCACCTCTTGAGCATCTTCAAACAAGTTCCCTAATGATGAAGATTTTCTTTCTAGCAAGAGAAGGACAAGTTCATTATGTTGAGCCATCAGATAATATACCATGGCAGTGATCTCAGTAGGCCGAATCTCCAACGGGATGTCATAATATGTCCTATGGAACCTTCTGTTGAAAACAGTCAAAGATTCTTCCTTCTCTCTCTTCAAAGTACAAAAATCGTTAAGGTACTGATCAAGACATTTATTCTCACCCCAGTGTTTTGAAAAAACATAATAGAAATCAGTCCATGAACCAATTGATCCAGGTTCTAAAAATCTAAACCATAAAGCAGCCTCTCTAGTTAGAGATTTAGAAAATAATCTCATAACAATATCTTCATGAACAATTTCCAGATTATCAATAAAATTTTCAAAAGCCTCCAAATGTTTTTCAGCTGAAACATGACTCTCTCCGGTGAAATGAGGAAGGTACTCAACAAAATATGGAGGATAAGGATGAAGGTGAGCTGGTAGCTTGAGAGGTTTAAACACCCTTTGTCTAATCTTAGACTGAAATTTTGTGGGCTGAAAACAAGGTTTAGGAGGCATAGGTGAAAGTAATGAAATTTGAGATGATTTAGATTCAAATTCATCATTCTCATGGTTACAAGGCTGATCAGTTTCAAGAGGTATTTGTATGCAATGCTCATCCTTATGGACAGGTTGAGGGAAATAAATAGGATCGATGTCAACAACATAAGGAGGCTGCAAGCTTTCCTCTTCTAAATGTGGGCTTATAAAAGATGGTTGATAATCTTCTGAATATACAAAGCAGAAAATAATTCTCTTTACACGCGTCGGGAAGAGCATGAAAGAGCTGATGAAGAAAAACAACAGTTCATGAAGCAAGATAATGAACTGATACTTGGATTCTGACTTCAGCCTCTTCATCTTTTATCAACAGGATCCTCCCCAGTGGAGTCTTTGAACATGGAGTTGCCAGATAGAAAATTACAACCAAGTAATGCTCAACCTTTGTCTATCATCAAAAGCTGAAACTATGTCGTCTCCGAGGGAAGCTGAGCTTCAATCTCCTCTCCCCGGCAACGGCGCCAATTTGTTATCACTCGAGGAAACTCTCCTAGGTTGTAAGTCAGAGATGCGTGGTAACTAACTCTTTTTGGGAAATGTTTTCTCAATATTTGATATGGTTTTTGGGTCAAAATGAATAGCTAAGTACTTGACTGTGTTTTCAAGACTGTCTAGAGATACAAAATATCACAAGGCCTTCTAGCACCATGGTCAGACAAGGTTTGATTAAATGGGGAAAAGAAAACAGTCATTGAACCAGATTATGCTTCATACCAACAAACACAATGGGTTTAACAACCAAGAAATAACTTATGATTATTAACTAAGACAATTAATCAGTGAGATGACAGTCATTGCAAACTGAATGAGCATCAACAAAGGACTTCCACTCATAAGCTATAAAAGAACAGAGGAGAAAATCTGACACAGAACTGAAGGAAGCTTGCAATTTTTTTTATAAAATAAGAATAGGTCTTTTCATTACGGTGGCAGCATCATAGCATTCAAAATCCAACCTTTTCTTCTTCCAATGTTTCTGGCTTTATAGCCTTTACATACAGTTTACAGATCCTAGAAAACTGGATCTGTTATACTAAAAATAGAAAGTCAAATTACATTTACAAAAAGATAGGGATAACACCCAAAATGGAGGATAATCTCTATGCGCTGGTCCTTAAAATCTATTGACTGTTGATGACGTGAAGATTAGCCTTCCAAGGCTTCTTCAACCTGTTCTTCTAAAGATAAATTGGAGCTGATGATGTGTGGCTAAAAATCCCTGAAATTCTGCCATTGAAAAAGGCACCAAAACTGATTGAAACTCTTCTTCTTACCTTATCCCTTATAAATAATCTTTAAATCTGACTTTATAATTCAATATCTGACTATTCAAAGAAGTTTCGTCTCATTTTGATTTGAAAAATCCCGATCTGGGCAGAAATTCGAGTGTTCTGGTCATCGTAGTCTTTCGGTGGTTGACTGTATTAAGATTTAAGCTTCTTATCCACCAAAAATGCTGCTTTTTAGTGGTTAATGAGCACTCTTGGGCTCGCCTAAACCACCGAAAATCAAATCACTGTCAAAAATCAAAATCTCAAAACTGTATTTACCTGCATGATGGTATTTAATTTCGAGGATTTTTAGAAGAAGTTCCCTTCTTTTGTCATCAACTGTTGTTCATCCAATCTCCTGCTCCTCTCCTTGTTTGTACTATGATTGCACTGTTGTCCCTTTTTCCAAAGCATCATTCACGAGACTTGAAGTTTCTCTGCATGCTCTTGTAAACAGATTACTTCCATATCATACATTCTCTTACAAAATCCTGCATCTTAGAATAGTAGACATCCTTCAAGTATAAGTCTTCTTCCTGGAAAGAAAATCCTAGATGACAGTAAGTCATAGCCAGGTGCAGACATGATATTTAACAAAAACTGTGCACAGGTGTAGTTGTAAAATGTCGGTCTTGTTGGTAATCTATTGTGCCATTTGGTATAAGGGAGGGATAAAATGGAAACATAGATTACGACAAAAATGGGTTTAGAAACAAGCCAAAAACACATCTCTGCCAATCCCTGTATTATTGTTGTTAATGAACAGTGGAATACCAAAACAAAAATGTATATCTCCTTGATGATTGTGTCAATACTAGCAATGGTCGTTGAGAAAATGAAAGTGCACTTCAAAGCATCCCATATACTAGCATAATTCCCTTGTAATAACAACACAAAAACACTATCTTCCAATAACAGCATCCCAAATCGTTTTACAGAGACAAAATATTCTATACAGTTGCTTGCCCAGTAGCACCCTGAAAGTTTTCTCACATAACTTTTCAGAGAAGGTCGATTGATGAAATACCCTGTCCAATCAACATTTGAATAATCTGCATACAGGAAAAGTCATCTGTCTTCAAAGGCCAACTTTCATTGGTTGTATATTCTTCTTCAGTGTAGATAGTTGGAATTGAATAAAATGCATTAACACGACCATCCTTATTCACATAATATATGATTTTATCCATCTGTTTAAGGTATCCACTTCCCAGGCCTTGGTATCATTCATTCTCCACAGCTTTACTTGGCGATCATATGCTCCCGACACGATCAATGGAAAGCTGGGATGAAAAGCATCCCAGTTCGCTCCACGGTCATGACCTTCCAAAACATATTTAACAATAGCATCACCACCTCCAAAAAGATCTGTGTTCATTTGTGTTAACCTTAAAATATCATTAGCTGGAGATACATTTTTCTTCCTCAGAGCACCAATATCCCATACACAAACAGTCTGATCCAAGGAGGCTGAAACAACCAAATCCTCCTTAGGATGAAAAGAAGCGCACATTACATAATGATTGTGACCAGTAAGGACATATATACGAGTTTGATATTGCCAGTTCAATATCCTTATTGTTTGATCGTTACTTGCACTGGCAATCTGAGGATACTCATTGTGGAACTGAACTGTCCGGATGTATTTAAGATGCCCAAGTAGTGTAGAAAGGCAGTGGCGCATCTTGTAGTTCCATACTTTGATCTTATAGTCATCCCCTCCAGACACAAACAACGGCTAAGACTAGAACCAACTACCTGCACTTTCATATGCGAAATCTTCATATTTCTATTTGGGTTCGGCTTCAATATATTTGATAATTTCTAAGCTGTGGAGATGATTCTCGAACCATCCAAAAATATTGATGTGTCTTACAAACCCATATCCTTTTGAACGACCTGTAACCCTATCAGTTACAACCTTGACTCCTTTTACAGTTTGATATCTAGATCGGAATGTCTCTTGCAACAATATCAGCTGACAAATCTCCCACAAATATAGGATAATCAGGTCGCCTCTCAGGACGCTTGTCTCCAATACCAAATATTGGCCAATTTAATTGTAAAAATGTTGAGTATTGAGCATCTGTGCACCATTCAAATTTTGCAGGGCCCTTTCAGCTCCCTCATGGCTTACAAAATTCACAAAACCATAACCTCCTGATTGCTCGGTCTGTTTAATGACAATAATCTTGACAGAAGCAACCTATTTTTATCTTTCCTGATTGCATGCTATGACAGAGCACTTATCGTTTTCCTCGTGGCAGCTTTGCATGGATTCGAGTTGTTAAGTGCTTGTATTTCGCCTTCACATATGGTGTAAATACCTCATAGCTTGGTGCGCTGGATGCTGGGACTGTGTGCTAGGCTTGGGATCGAATACACTTGATAAACAAGCTTAGAACCTTGCATATATAACATATATATTTCTTTTTCATACTATGAAATAATAAATATAACAATAAAAAAAATGATGATACATTTTTTTATGTTTTATATTCTCTTATAACATAGACATGAAAAGAAATAAATGACCTTATTTGTATCATGTATTGCAGGTTCGGAGGCATGCTAACAAAGGATTTATGAGTAGAGTAATCAGACAGGAGCTTAGTGAGCACTAGGAAGGTTTTGATACTGACCAAGAGTATCAAGAAGACGATAAAACATATGAAGAATTGATAGAAATGCAATCAAAATAGCGATGCATTTTTTATTGCTAACACCTGGCACATCATTGTGTCCCAGGAGCAAGATTGGTGGGAGGAAAAATCCCAATCAAGGATATCAGAGAATTACCCCTTCAGTCTATTTTGTTCTCCATTACGAGTGTAATACGAAGCACCAACAGGCATCTAGCGTCAAGATCACAGGTAGGTTATGGTGTACTGTGTTTAGAGACAACATTGTTTAACTGGAACGCAGGGTTTCTTCGGAATGTGAAGGAACAGATTTCGAGATGTAGAATGGGGCAGAAGCAGTTTGGATATGGTTCTTTCTTGGTATCATTATTTTTAGAGAGCATCCCCCAGATGTAGCCTCAGATTGCATTGGTGGTACGACCAATGGGAGAACCACGGATGGAACGATGGACTAGTCTGTCTCCGAGACTAGTGGCAGAGTCAGAATTCTGCTTCACTGGTGACTTCTTTGCTTGGTCGAGACACCAATATATTTGGATAGAAGACTTTCCATATGCCAAGGTGGAATTTCGTGGGAGTATGGATCTAATTCTACTAGTGAGGGAAGGTTGGGATGTGTCAGGTGAGAGACTAAACAATACCTTGTCTAGTGTTTTTAAGTTTTTAACGTATGTATATTTTTTTGGGTACGTAGAAGAGTTTCTAATGGATGTATCGTTTTCAACATGCAGACAAGGGAGCAGTGTGTCTGGCTGAGATACCAATACTGGGACATCACGGGGATGATAAGGTTGTAGTAGATCCGGGGGCACCAGTGATAGGTCTTTGGGAGGTTGAAAGAAACCTTCAAGGCCTTACGATGGGCATTCCTCCTCTACGGAGGGGAGAAGTGCCTTTACATCTACAGAGACACACCGTGGAGGTTCCTGAGAATGTTAACTCTCTATTGAGAGGAATAGTGCATGCAATGATGTGTTATTCTCAGCATAATGCAGTGCATAGAGATTAGAGTCTCTCTTGTGATTGTATATTTTGTATGACTTGTCGGACAATGTTGTATGGGTGTGAAGGCCTAAAATTTTGCTCTTCCAAATACTTTTTTGATATAATAAAAAAAAATTCAGT
>JZKD02S1855993.1:1255157-1266968 GCA_000966675.3 Picea glauca | reverse complement strand
GTGGGTTGGAGGAGGGAGATAAATAGATGGAGGGAGAGAGAGATAGAGAGAGAGGGAGAGATTTGAAGGGGGGGTATATATAGGGAGTGGGTGTGAGGTTGTGAGGAATGGAAAGGTAATGTATAGGTCTAGGTCATGGTCTATGTATAGGTTTAGGTCTAGGTATAGGTCATGACATTCATTGACATGTATAGTTCAAGGGGGTTTCTTGAATTACCATGCCTTTCCTTGCAACCTACCAAACTTCATAGTGTGTGAGAGTGTGATATGAAGATAGAGAAAGAGAAAGAGGGGAGGTAGAGTGTGACATCCCCAAAAATAAAGTAATTTTGAAATTTAAATTTGTTGGAAAATTATTCTGTTTTTAGTAAATTCGAATTTGGAAAATTTTGGCCATTGTTGGCAATTTCGAATTTCGAATTTGATAATTGTAATTAATTATTATGACTGTTGGGTAGAGATCTGATTTGACCCAACTAACTATTTGACTATGACACTTCTGTGAAAATGAAATATTTTATATTGATTGCAGGAGGACAAATGGAACAACCATGTTAAAAATCAGCTGACCATAACTCCATGAGTGGGGAACATGTTGGAACTACCTCTAGGATGATTGTTACAAGTGGAAAATCAGATATTTGGCCATTGGGAGCCCCTGAAAGTCAGGGATTTAGAAAGCTGCGAAAATTCCCAAGGGAGGGAAAAAGACCTAGGCAAAAAGATTTTTGTTGGATAAATAACATATGTGAGGAGGCAGGACGCTGCCAAGTATGCTAGGGAAGGAGACTATTGATTTACTTGTTTTTATGAACACTATTGATTGAGTGTGAGGCAAGGGGAATCTGCTAGAGTTGTAGGACATTGTTGAGGAGAAGTTTTTCCAAGTTCTCCCTCATGGACTCATGGTCAGGCTAGGGGGCGAATCAGGAAATTAGTTTGGTTGCCCTATTCTACGGTTGGGAGGAGCGTGGTTGTTCCCTTTGTCATTCAGCGCATTATTTCATATATGTTATTTATTTCCCTTCTCTGGTTGAATGTTATATGGTTAAATACTTGATAGAATGCATCTGTTAATTCTAACTAGAAATAATATTAAGGACGAAATATCGAATGCATCCTATTGAACTTAGGAACTGCTAGAATGTATCTATACTAGTTCGGAATGGATTACCTTTGCTACATCATATTACTGTTATGAATACTAATTCTTGTAAGAATACTAGCTGAAAGGATATGCCTAGTCAAGTCTCCTAGAAAATTTGTTCTATAGTTTGGATTACAACTATAGTAAGATAAAACATTGTAGTTAAAAACCCCACAAATAGATTGTAATGCAGATTGGATTTACCTACGTATTGAATGCAAATGGAAACACATCAAGTAGATATATATATATGTATGGACGTATACTTACTTTCTGGTATATAAAGGCATGACCAGCAGTAGTGTAATTAACATAGATTTCTTCTATGTACCATTTGAATAGTCATGATTATTAGGAGATAACTATAATCGCAAGTGCCTAAGATATATATATATATATATATATATATATATATATATATATATATATATAATACAAAAGTGACCTTGCAAATTTCCAGAATTATTATAGAAAGCCTACAACATTTACACATTTTTTCAACCGGTGTTTAATGAAAAAGCTATAAGACGAATGGGTCTATGGGACCACAAATCAAAATATTGGAATTTATATTTGGAGTGAATTGGTTAACATAGTTTAATTACCAGAACTAATCACGAGAGGCGCGAAGGCCCAAGGAAAAAGGGACATCCCAAAACTTCACATGATTTACTCATACTCTTGGATAAATTCATAACTATGTAAATAACAACATAATCACCTAGAAATCAAAAGGGGAAGCCTTTAACATGATTACAGTATAAGTGAAAATTGAATTTATTTACCACCATGCTATCTGGAGTTAACTACATAAAAGATATACATATAGCCAGCAATAGATAAGCACCTTTATTCAATTCAAAATCCTTTTCTTGGAAGAAGCCAATATGGCATTAGTATTTTAAACCAATGAAATAACCACTATGTAACATCCCTCTCGGGTGCACTGAGAAAACTTATTTTTGAGGACACTTGCTCGCAAGTGATCTGGACTTTTATGATGTTAAAACATTTGTCTTTGATTATGATGCGTTATGATAGATGACTTGATGTTTTACTTCCTTAACATAGACAAGTGCTATTGACTCGGTTTTACTGAGTGTGCAGGGTTTTGGACCTTGAGGATGCCGAGGCATCGATGGAACCCCTTGGACTCTGGATTGAGTCAGGGAGTGTGCTATTTGGGTTGATGTATTTACTGTGATATTTCATTGATTTGATGATATGATATGGACATGTTCTGACACGTTTGTTGATGATGCAGGCTGACGATAGCTTGTCGACCAGACTCACATATGGAGTAAAGGGGCCACACATGATTTCCAGAGAGGTTGAGGGAGAGGTGTGGATAGAAGCCCTGCCACAGCCTACTAGCACTCCCGTCGTGGCTCGAACTGTAGGTTAATGATTACCTAGTTCGATAGAATCCACGATGTCGTGAGGGCAGACTGCGACAGTCACTCACGATGATTCAAAGGGGCGCGCAATAAGGCGGGGGCCTTATTCCTTATATCCCTTAGTCTCCCACAAGTTCACCTGGTGAAGTTTTTACTCCAGGGGTTATAGATGTCTACCAATTAGTCAAGTTAGCGAGTGGCACCCTTGGAGCACGTGGTGCATCCTGAAGGGCACGTCGCGCAAAGAAACGAACGAGGCGAGTGGCACCCTTGGAGCACGTAGTGCGTCCTGAAGGGAACGTCACGTTGATGATGATGAAGAAACAAACCTAGATGGCCCTAAGACATTAATGCCTTAAGAAACTCTTAAAACGACTCCCCTAAACAATTGTTGACCAGTTAAAAATCTAAACCTAAGTCTAAAAACTTCTCTAAGATAAAAAATTTGTTTAACCTTAAGGAAAAAGGCCGTATGAAAATAAAAATAAAGATGTAAACTAAAACCCACTTAAGTAATGGTTTTAGTCTTCTTAAATTTAAGGGGGTAAAGTAAGAGAGGGATAATTTAATTAAAATCCGTGGTCTTAAATTGTAAAGAAGAAATAAAGTTATTTAACATGCGGGAGTATAAAAAGTTATGAATTTAAAAATAAAATGAAAAGATTAATTAGCGCATTTACCTTTTTGGTTTTAAAAAAGAAGGGAATAATAAAAATAGGGAAACTAAGTAATAAAGGAAACATAGACAATTAATAAGTTAAAGAAAATATTTATTGGAGAAAAGAGGGGAATGGACGACACTTGTGCGTTGGAGAATTTTTGAAATATTTTATTAAAACTTAATTTAAAATGTGAATTAGGGAAAGTTGGTGGGTCTAAAAACTCTATAAAAGAAAAGGGGGATGAGGAAGGAAGACATGGGTTGTTAGAGTAACGTTACGCTGCCGAATTTGGACTTGATTGATTGCTTGTGAGGAGTTGGGATTTCTCAGCTCGGTTAGGAGTGGTAGCTCGGCCTTGCGAGGCGAGCTAGGAAGCTAGACGGATCATCTGGTTTGTGTGTGGCCCCTTTGCGGCTCGGGGGGCTAAGGGGGGAGAAGAGTACCCCTAGCGATTGGCTGGGAGGTACCGGTGTAGTCTTGACGGTCGGCGAGCAGGAGAGGGACGAAGCGCGAGGACAACACTCGAGGACGGCGTTGAGGGAACGGTATGATTTTTAAACTTATAGATTTGTATGCATGGTGACTCATACTGGGAATGGATTATCAGTTGCAAATGGACTAAATGGATGTTTTTCTTATTTACGCAATGATTATAATTGTATATGTTGTTCTATTCTTAAGGCTCTCATGTGATAAGTAATGTGGATGAATTGATGTACAAATTTATATTCTATGGGTTGGGAGGAAATAAATTTACAATCCATAGCTACTGAGAACCTCATAGAATGGAATTTGTTACTGTTGTTTAATGTCTCTGTATATAAAGTTTATCCCCAGTTTTAAGAAAAGAAAAAAAGAAAAAAAACACATTTGAGCTCGTTCTGCCCCTGTCTGCGTTGAACCTGGTGAATGTTGTGCATTTTATTCCTCTGTGGTAGCTCAACATTGGTTGTTGTCGTGGAATTTTGTCCCCTTTTTTTTTCTCTCTGCCAAATTTTTAGATAAAACTTCGACCCCCGTAATGTGGGAAAATATTCTGTCTTGAATTACAACTATCACCGCGATTATTCTCGAGATTGAACTGTGAATTTTAATTCGGGGTGTTGGTTTAGTTTGCCTCCTCTGTTCTCTGCGTGGGTGTTGTCGATGGCTTCCCTACGTTTTGTCTTGTTAAATCCTCTGAGTTTTCGTGCTGGTACCGTGGCTACGCTTGTGTCCTTTATCCTTGGTGACCTGTGTTTTACCTGGAACTTTTATGACCCCAACTGTGATTTCTTGGTCAGTGTTACCGTGAGCTTGCATGCCAGCAAGGGCGTTTGTTTATCACCGCCACGGGTTCAGAAAACTAAGAGTCTATTGTGGTGGTAGTCATGATGCTGAATCAAGTTGGGATTTTAGCGTGGCTGCATTTAAATTTTCCTCCTCCTGACCGTGTGCACCCCAGCATCCTATTGTATCCTCCCCACCTTCTGGACCAAGCACAGAGGCCCGTGGGATCCTTCTTATCCGGGCGTTGGTGTTGAACCCGAGGCGCAGGGATGATTCGACCTACGCTGCCTCAACCTTCTCCGTGGCTTCATTGTGTTCCCTTAAACCATACATGCAGGTGGCTGGGGTTGGATAGAGGGATAGCGCTTCACCTGCGTTTTTCCTCCCTTGTTAATTCCCTCCCTGATAGTACCTGTAGTGGACAACCTGTTCGGCGGTGTCTACCAGTGACTGTCTTGGAGTTCTCCTGGCAGTTGCCTTATGTTAGACAGAGACTATGGCTTAGACAGAGCCCCGACGATAGCTCAGATGTCAATTATTTTTGACAACGTATCCTGGAGTATCACCGCCAGCCCTTCGAATCTTAGCTTCACCTTCTTTGTTCCTCAAATTTAATGTCCCTTTTCGTTATGATAACTGACAGGCTAATAACCTGAAAAGCTGCGGTGGTGAATGCCTTGATACTGACTTTAACTTACAAGTCTCTTTATTGTTGTCAGTCATTTATTGTTGGTTGCCTGTTGAGTTTCTTTAATGCCTCGATACTGACTTTACCTTACAGGTATTTTTATTACTGTCGGTCATTTATTGTTAGCTGCCTGCTGAGTTTCTTTAATGCCTCAATACTGACTCTACCTTACAGGTCTCTTTATTGTTGTCGGTCATTTATTGTTAGCTACCTGTTGAGTTTCTTACTTGGTAATTTGCGAGTTTCAAACTAGAATATATCCCACGATTGAATAGACTATCTCTCTTCCTTATTAAACCCTTCAATATCAAGTGCATGCCAGGACCATATCATTCGTTAGTAAAGAGTAGAAAACTAAAATTTCCTCCAACAGAATAAAAAATAAAATTTAACCTGTTACCCTTCCGAAATTTATTAACCTTCGGTTTACATCGCTGTAATCCTTATTATGGTTTATTGAGGCGAGAGTGATTACGAGTGGTAGTAGTTAGAGTAATGGAATATTGGAGTTATGTAATCCTTGAATATTCTGCCACCTTGATGTTTTTAAGAAAAATAAATAAAATAGTAAGTGATGCTAATTATTTTATTGCAAGAGTGATTGTGAGCTAAAGTAGTTAGAGTGATTGTATTTTATTCAGCTTTTTCCATTCCTTTGAAGTAAAACAATAGCCAAAAGAAATCAGATACAAAAGCCTTTGATCGCATGCACACAACCTTCGTGTTACAATGGCTCCAGCTCAAAGTTAACCTGCTAATGTTTTACCTTCCTTTATAATATGAGTTTTTATTAGTTTCCAGTTTGAAAAACAATGCCCTTAAAATTAATTAATTTTTGTGTCTTACAATTCAAATAACCTTACGGTTTTACTCATTGTTTTACCTTTTATGAGAATTCTTTTGTTCTGCAAGTTACCTTTAAAATTAAAGCGAATCTGTAAATTATGAAAAACATTATAGACCTTCCTTGTGAGTTATGGGCATTGCAGTCGTATCTTGAGATTAATTATATCCTGGAACATTTTCCCAAGTCGAAAGTTCAACTGCTTGGGAACCCTTGACCTATGAACCTTATTCCATTTTGGTATGGACAAGATTAATTACGATGGAATTACACTAACTACTTAATTTCATTAAGTATTTCATAACAACAATCTGCTTTAATTAATTGAGCATTTACTTTTTAGTTAACATTCATGCAGCTTACTACTTTTGGTTATTCTTTAAATACAACAATCTACATTATTTTATAAGGGAAACCTACCCTATTTTAGCCAACATTTCATTAACAACAGTTCACTTATTTAGTTAGTATTTAATAATAGCAAGCTACTTAAGTTAGTTAATGTGTTAGTTAATGTTAATACAAGCAATAGAAGTTGATGTAATAGGATGTGAAAGTGAGGTAACATAATTGTTAAAGTACTGTTGAAGTATTTATGTGTTAGTTGTTAAAGTAATAATTGTTAACGTAATATGGGTTTAATGGCAATAATTGTTAGAAAATTATGGTTTTATAAGGAATAATTGTTAAGGTAATTGTTGAAATATTACAATGGAATGTAAATATATGGTAATGATTGTTAAATAAATGTGAAGGTGATGTGGTGAATGCTTATGTCAGTGCTAACATTCAAGGTAAGGAAATTGTAGTGGGTTCATCATTTGGTAATGATATCGTGGCTTAATTATTATGGTTAACAGAGAAGGTGCAATGTGATTGTGATTAATGCAATGTCCTTGAACTAAGTACATTAGGATTTCATAACCTAATAAAGGAGGGGTGGAGATTAATTGAATTTACCTTATGTATAAAGTATTTGTCGGTTGATGAAATTTAAGGGAGCAGTTGAACAGTAATCAAATACAGTGGGGTCATAGAAAATACCTTGTCATAAATATTGGTTAGTCATTGTCTGAGTCCCTTTATCTTGCGCCTTCCATAGAGGAGGTGGTTGCGCTTTTAATTCTTATTCTGCCTGGTTGTTTAATTTCTTGCTTGGTCTGTTTGTGTCGGGCGGGATGTAGACACGTCCTTGTAGCCCAGTATATAAGTCTGTGTTAGTGATTATTTGGTGTATAGAATCCTATGCCATATCAAGAGTCTCGAGCCCTTCAAAGGCAGGGTTTCCACTCTTGTGACACACCTGAGGGAGATTACTAGTTTCTGCCTGAGCAGTCGGCCAGGAGCCTATCTGACCTTCTCTCTCTCCGGAGCAGAGAACTAAGATTAAACGCCCTGCTTTCCTGTGCAAAAATAGTAAACTCTACTACTATGGATTCTTCCTTCTGTGTTCGTACTACGCATGAACAGTATGTTGTTAAATGTTTGCGGTTACTTGTTGTGCGCCTTATGTCTATGGTCGTCAATGATTGCAGTTTCTTGTTGTGCGCCTTATGTCTATGGTCGTCAATGCTTGCAGTTACTTGTTTTGCGCCTTATGTCTATGGTCGCTATTGCTTGCAGTTACTTGTTGTGCACCTTATGTCTTTTTGTGGCGATCATCGTGGTTGTGTCTTGTTAGTCTTCGGGTGGTGACGTAGATTCAAGTGTGTCTGTTCCGTTTTACACGAGTGCATACAACTTAAACAAAAAAAATAAAATTTTCACCTGTTATTAGAGTTGTTGTTGTAACAAGGAGGTCGTTACATAGGTATGAGAGCGAGTTCGACCTGCGGCTTGGGATTCGCTACGAATTTCGTGGACATGATTAGATTTGATTATACTATTGCTGATTGAGTTGATTGTGTGCGTGTAGGTAATCATGGTTAGAGGACGTCGCGGAGGCAGACGATGGGGTGATAGAGGAGGAGGCATGACGCCTCCAGTAGCATCCACGCTTAAGGGGTCTAACCCCCAGGGAGGCGAGCAGGTTCTTGGACAGGAGCAGATAGAAGTTGGCAATGTTGTTGGAATGATGAGATCTTTTCAGCGCATGTCCGAGGCACTGATCAGCCGATTGGACAAAGACGAGGCTAGGGCACCGGCACCCACCAAGGTTCCGTCGTGTGCACCGGTTGTTACAGGTAGCATTCACCATGAACTCGAGAAGGTTAAATTTCTCGAGTTCTTTGGTGCCCCGGATGGAACTACCGCCGAGGCATGGTTGGAGAATATGGCGATGTACTTTTCAATTCACGATTATACCTCCAACATGAAGGTCCGCATGGTGGTCTTTCAACTGAAGGGGAGCGCTCTTCTATGGTGGAAGACGCTCCTGCCATAGTTGAACATGGTCGTTGAAGACGTGTCATGGGAACTGTTTGAGGAATGGTTCCGAGAGAGGTACCTTTCAGAAAAATTCATCAAGCATCAACTCAATGAGTTCAATGCATTACGACAGGGAGGTCGTACAATGCCCGAGTATGAGGCACGTTTTATGGAGCTGCTCCAGTATGCTTCGCACCTTAACACTGAGAAGCTCAAGGTCAACCAGTTCGTGTTTGGCCTTAATGGCAGCCTGCATGCAAAGGTTAGGATCTTGATGCCTCAAACCTTGCACGACGTTGTCCAAAAGGCCCTCATCGAAGAGGAGGAGCTTATCAGTGGGGGTCAGACCAGGACTCCAGTGAGACTAGTAGGGCAGGGTTCATCTGGTACACCGCAGCATCAGACACCAGTGAGACATACATCGAGATATCGTGGCTTCCATAGGGGATCCACTTTCACTACACCCCGACGACCGCTACCTTAGCAGAGAACACCTTATCGGGGACCACAGCATCAGTCATAACGTCGCCCACAACAACAACAGTTTAGGCCTGTTCAACAGAATAGACCAGGGTTTCAGGTTGGTGGGTCATCATCTTCTACTTTGGGTACCAGGACTACTAGGCCGAAGAAGGGGTGTTGGACATGTGGGGAGCCACACTACCAGTGCAACTGTCCTGTGGAGAGGAAAAGAGTGTTCGTATCAGCCAGACCCACTACCATGGGAGATATGGGCAAGGCCCATCGGAATCATACGGCGGTGAATAACCACCAGGCAGAGAACCAGTCGACTGTTCTTGAGACGATAGGTATTGTTGCTAACCAGACCCTTAGTATTTTGATATACCCAGGTGCTACTGAGAGTTTCATTTCTGGTGCAGCGCTAAAAAGGATTAAGGTAAAGGCAGTCGAATAGGACAAGTTTAGATTCGTAGAGATGGCTTTAGGAGCCAAACAAAATGTTGGAGGAAAGGTTACGGGCTATACCCTTAACCTAGGAGAGTTTGTCACGAGGGTCAACTTGTACGTCACGATCTTAGGATCTTATGACGTCGTGATTGGTATGGATTGGTTGGAATCGCATGAGGCGATACTCAACTGTAAGACGTAATGGTTGAGCTTGGTCGATGATGAAGGACATAGATGTGTGATTGTAGGATGGAACCAGGGAGTATCCCTGAGGTTCGTCTCTTCCTTACAGTTACGGAAGAGTATGTGCAAGGGGTGAAAGATTTATGCGATCCTTGCGCTAAACAATAAGGGAGTAGTGGAAGGTCTAGAACACCTTCCTGTGGTGAAGGAGTTTGCATACGTATTTCCAGAGGAGTTACCTGGGATTCCACCAGAGAGAGAATTGGAGTTTACTATAGACTTGAAACCAGGGACCAAAATGATAGAAAGAATGCCTTATTGGATGTCGACCTCGGAGTTGCAAGAGTTGAAAATGCAACTGAACGAGTTGTTGGACCTGGGAATGATACACCCTAGTGTGTCATAGTGGGGTGCACCGATTATTTTCATACGAAAGAAGGATGGATCATGGAGGCTTTACATTGACTACTGTCAACTGAACAAGGATACGATCAAGAATCAATATTCCTTACCAAGAATTGATGATCTGTTCGATCAAATGAAGGGTGGGACAGTGTTCTCCAAGATCGATTTGCGATCAGGGTATCACCAGTTACGGATCAAGGAGGATGACGTCCCTAAGACCACCATTAAGATGAGAATTGGACATTACGAATTTACTGTTTTACCATTTGGAATGACAAACGCCCCAGGGGTATCCATGAGTTTGATGAACGGGGTGTTCCGCGAGTACTTGGACAAGTTCGTCCAAGTATTCATTGACGATATCTTGATCTACTCTCAGAAGATGGAGGAGCATGATGAGCACTTGCGCTTGGTACTATAGTGTCGACGAGAGCACAAATTGTATGGGAAGTTGTCCAAATGCTCTTTTTACCAATCAAGGATTCACTACTTAGGGCATGTAATCTCTGACGAAGGTATCCAAGGTTGAGGCTATTATGGAATGGCCTGCTCCGACAAATGTCACAGAAATGCATAGCTTTATGGGTTTAGCACGATACTATCGATGGTTTGTTGAGGGATTTTCAAAGATAGCAAATCCGATCACGGAATTGCAGAAGAAAAACAAGAAGTTTGTTTGGACCCATAAATGCGCGGAGGCATTTCGGAGGCTTAAAGAGTTTTTAACCATAGCGTCGATACTAAAGGTCCCTGACATGGACGTAGAATTATTAGTATGCACTGACGCATCCAAGGAAGGTTTAGGCGGAGTCTTGATGCAAGACAGAGGAGTGATTGCTTACATTTCAAGGAAACTGAGAAAGCATGAAGAAAACTACGTGACGCATGATTTGGAGTTATTAGCCATCGTATATGCCTTGAAGGTTTGGAGACAATACCTTTTTGGATGAAAATTTGAACTAAGGACTGATCATTGTGGACTGCAACACATTTTTACGGAAAACGACCTGAACGCGCAACAACGACGTTGGTCGGAATTGCTTAGCGAGTACGACTTCGAGATTTCTTACGTAAAGGGAACAGTGAACCGAGTGGCTAATTATTTGAGTCAGAGACCATGCATATTTTTGGTGTTGCCTCTTCAGATGAATCTACGTGAGAACATTATCACTTTACAACATGACGATGACTGGTACAAAGAATTCGAGGATTTTATCGGACAAAACACAATGATGGTACCACGATATGAGGGATTTTCTTTTGATAGTGACGAGTTGTTGAGGTTTAGAGGTCGGATTTACGTACTACCAAATGATGAGTTGAGGATGTTGATCCTGAGTGAGGCTCATAGAGCAGTTTACATGGCTCACCCAGGAGTCATGAAGATGAGGAAAAACCTTAAACCATTATTCTTCTGGAAGGGAATGAAGGCCAACATAGTCTACTTTGTGGCTAGATGTCTAGAGTGTCACCAGGTAAAGGCTGAGCATAGACACCTGACAGGTTTACTTCAACCACATGCCATTCCAGAATCGAAATGGGAAGTTATTTCGATGGATTTTCTTGTTGGATTGCCACTGACGGCAAGGAGACAGGACTCGATTTTTGTAGTAGTAGACACTCTGACAAAGAGTACTCACTTTATTCCTATGCGTATGACATATCAGGCACCTGACATAGTGAGATTTTTCATCAGTGATATTGTGAGGCTGCATGGCGTTCCTAAGAAGATTATATCCAATCGAGGATCGATGTTTACTGGACGATTTTGGATGAGTTTCCAAGAGGCCTTGGGAACCCAACTTAATTTTAGTACTGCGTATCACCCAGAGACTGACGGGTAGACCGAACGAAGGAACCAAACCTTGGAAGACATGTTGCGCATGTACGTGATGGACCAACAAAAGCGTTGGGAGGAATTCTTGCCTCTAGTAGAGTTC
>JZKD02S1855993.1:1236440-1255107 GCA_000966675.3 Picea glauca | reverse complement strand
AACAGTTACCAGAGCACCATTAAGATGGCGCCTTTTGAGTTCCTTTATGGGCGACCGTGTCGGACGCCCTTAAGTTGGGATCGACTTGAGGATAGGGTCCTGGTGGGACCAGAAGAGATCCAAGAAATGGAAGAGAAAATACAAACCATAAGACAAAGGATTAAATAAGCGCAGGATTGACAGAAGAGTTACTTCGATGCGCACCGAGTCGACCGTAGTTACGAGGTCGACGATCAAGTATTCTTGTGGGTTAAACCGCATAAGAGTTCGATCAAGTTTGGAAAGGGAGCTAAACTCTCTCCTAGGTTTGTGGGACCTTTTGAGATTTTGGAGAGAAAGGGGACCGTGGCCTATCATCTAGCCTTTCTTGATTCTTTGAGGCATATGCACGATGTCTTTCATGTATATGTTTTGAGACATTATATTAGTGATCCTACACACGTGATTGACATGAGTTCCTTCCACGTATCGGACGAGGGAGCGCTCACAGCTGAGTCGGTCCGCATCTTAGATCATCGCGTTCGACAGTTACGACGTAAAATGGTAGATCGGGTCAAGGTCCAGTGGGATAGTTATAGTCCGCACTCGACGACCTAGGAGGACGCATATGATATGCGCCAGCAGTTTCCATTTTTGTTTGATAGATAGACTTATGATACTATGATACTTTTATTTCGGCATTTATACTGAGAAACTTTGAGATGAAGTTTAGACCAAGAGGGGGTGTATGTAACATCCTGCTCTCGCGGACTGAGAAAACTTATTTTTGAGGACACTTGCTCGCAAGTGATCTGGACTTTTATGATGTTAAAACATTTATCCTTGATTATGATGTGTTATGATAGATGACTTGATGTTTTACTGCCTTGACATAGACAGGTGCTATTGACTCGGTTTTACTGAGTGTGTAGGGTTTTGGACCTTGAGGATGCTGAGGCATCAATGGAACCCCTTAGACTCTGGATTGAGTCAGGGAGTGTGCTATTTGGGTTGATGTATTTCCTATGATATTTCATTGATTTGATGATATGATATGGACATGTTCTGACATGTTTGTTGATGATGCAGGCTGACAATAGCTTGCCGACCTGACTCACATATGGATTAAAGGATCCACACACGATTTCTAGAGAGGTTGAGGGAGAGGTGCGGAAAGCAGCCCTACCACAGCCTACTAGCACTCCCACCGTGGCTCGAACTGTAGGTTAACGATTACCTAGTTTGAGAGGATCCACGATGCCATGAGGGAAGACTGCGACAATCACTCACGATGATTCTAAGGGGTGCACAATAAGGTGGGGGCATTATTCCTTAGAGCCCTTAGTATTCCACAAGTTCACCTGGCGGAGTGTTGACTCCAGGGGTTATAGATGTCTACCAATCATTCAAGCTGGCGATTGGCACCCTTGGAGCATGTGGTGCATCCTGAAGGGCACGTCGCAAAAAGAAACGAACAAGGCGAGTGGCACCCTTGGAGCACGTAGTGCGTCATGAAGGGCACGTCGCGTTGATGATGATGAAGAAACAAAGCTATATGGCCATTAGACATTAACGCTTTAAGAAAATCTTAAAACGACTCCTTTAAACAATTGTTGACCAGTTCAAAATCTAAACCTAAGTCTAAAAACTTCTCTAAGATAAAAATTTTGTTTAACCTTAAGGAAAAAGGCCCTATGAAAATAAAAATAAAGATGTAAACTAAAACCCACTTAAGTAATGGTTTTAGTCTTCTTAAATTTAGGGGGGTAAAGAAAGAGAGGGATAATTTAATTAAAATCCACAGTCTTAAATTGTAAAGAAGAAATAAAATTATTTAACGTGCGGGAGTATAAAAAGTTATGAATTTAAAAATAAAATGAAAAGATTAATTAGCGCATTTACCTTTTTGGTTTTAAAAAAGAAGGGAATAATAAAAATAGGAAAACTAAGTAATAAAGGAAACATAGACAATTAATAAGTTAAAGAAAATATTTATTGGAGAAAAGAGGGGGATGGACAACACTTGTGCGTTGGAGAATTTTTGAAATATTTTATTAAAACTTAATTTAAAATTTGAATTAGGGAAAGTTGGTGGGTCTCAAAACTCTATAAAAGAAAAGGGGGATGAGGAACGAAGACATGGGTTGTTAGCATAACGTTACACTGTCGGATTTGGACTTGATTTATTGCTTGTGATGAGTTTGGATTTCTCAGCTCGGTTAGGAGTGGTAGCTCGGCCTTGCGAGGCGAGCTGGGAAGATAGACGGATCATCTGGTTTGTGTGTGGCCCCTTTGTGGCTTGGGGGGCTAAGGGGGAAGAAGAGTACCCCTAGCGATTGGCTAGGAGGTACCGATGTAGTCTCGACGGTCGGCGAGCAGGAGAGGGACGGAGTGCACGGACAACACTCGAGGACGACGCTGAGGCAACGGTATGATTTTTAAACTTGTAGATTTGTATGCATGGTGACTCATACTGGGAACAGATTATCAGTTGTGAATGGACTAAATGGATTTTTTTGTTATTTGCGCAATGATTATAATCGTATCTGTTGTTCTATTCTTAAGGCTCTCATGTGATAAGTAATGTGTATGAATTCATGTACAAATTTATATTCTATGGGTTGGGAGGGAATAAATTTACAATCCATAGCTACTGAGAACCTCATAGAATGGAATTTGTTACTGTTGTTTAATGCCTCTGTATATAAAGTTTATCCCTAGTTTTAAGAGAAGAAAAAAGAAAAAAAACACATTTGAGCTCGTTCTACCCCTGTCTACGTTGAACCTGGTGAATGTTGTGCACTTTATTCCTCTATGGTAGCTCAACATTGGGTGTTGTCGTGGAATTTTGTCCCTTTTTTTTTCTCTCTGCAAAATTTTTAGATAAAACTTCGACCCCCGTAATGTGGGCAAATATTCTGTCTTGAATTACAACTATCACCGTTGTTATTCTCGAGATTGAACTATGAATTTTAATTCGGGGTGTTGGTTTAGTTTTCCTCCTCTGTTCTCTGTGTGGGTGCTGTTGATGGCTTCCCTGCATTTTGTCTTGTTAAATCCTCTGAGTTTTCATGCTGGTACTGTGGCTGCACTTGTGTCCTTTATCCTTGGTGACCTGTGTTTTCCCTGAAACTTTTATGACACCAACTCTCATTTCTTGGTCAGTGTTACCGTGAGCTTGCATGCCAGCAAGGGCGTTTGTTCATCACCGCCACGGGTTCAGACAACTAAGAGTTTGTTATGGTGGTAGTCATGATGCTGAATCGAGTTGGGATTTTAGCGTGGATGCATTTAAATTTTCCTCCTCCTGACCATGTGCACCCCAGCATTCTGTTGTATCCTCCCCACCTTTCGGACCGAGCACAGAGGCCCGTGGGCTCCTTCTTATACGGGTGTTGGTGTCGAACCCAGGGCACAAGGATGATTCGACCTACGCTGCCTCAACCTTCTCTGTGGCTTCATTGCGTTCCCTTAAACCATACGTCCAGGTGGCTGGGGTTGGATAGAGGGATATCGCTTCACCTGTGTTTTTCCTCCCTTGTTAATGGCCTCTATGATAGTACCTGTTGTGGACATCCTGTTCGACGGTGTCTACCAGCGACTGTCTTGGAGTTCTCCTGGAAATTGTCTTATGTCAGACGGAGACTATGGCTTAGACAGAGCCCCGACGATAGCTTAGATGTCAATTCTTGCTGACAGCGTATCCTGGAGTATCACCGCCAGCCCTTCGAATATTAGCTCCACCTTCTCTGTTCCTCAAATTTAATTTCCCTTTTCTTCATGATAAATGACAGGGTAATGACCTGAAAAGTTGCGGTGGTGAATGCCTCGATACTGACTTTACCTTACAGGTCTCTTTATTGATGTCGGTCATTTATTGTTGGCTGCCTGTTGAGTTTATTTAATGCCTCGATACTGAATTTACCTTAAAGGTCTCTTTATTGTTGTCGTTCATTTATTGTTGGTTGCCTGTTGAGTTTCTTTAATACCTCGATACTGACTCTACCTTACAGGTCTCTTTATTGTTGTCAGTCATTTATTGTTAGCTTCCTGTTGAGTTTCTTACTTGGTAATTTGTGAGTTTCAAACTGGAATCTATCCCACGATTGAATAGACTATCTCTCTTCCTTCTTAAACCCTTCAAGATCAAGTGCATGTCGGGACCGTATCATTCATTAGTAAAGAGTAGAAAACTAAAATTTCCTCCAACAGAATAAAAAAAAAAAAAATTAACCTGTTACCCTTCTGAAATTTATTAACCTTCGGTTTACATCGCTGTAATCCTTATTATGGTTTATTGAGGCAAGAGTGATTACGAGTGGTACTAGTTAGAGTAATGGAATATTGGAGTTATGTAATCCTTGAATATTCTGCCACCTTGATGTTTTTAAGAAAAATAAATAAAATAATAAGTGATGCTAATTATTTTATTGCAAGAGTGATTGTGAGCTGAAGTAGTTAGAGTGATTGTATTTTATTCATCTTTTTCCATTCCTTTGAAGTAAAACAATAGCCAAAAACAATCGGATGCAAAAGCCTCTGATCGCATGCACACAACCAAAAACAATCAGATGCAAAAGCCTCTGATTGCATGCACGCAACCTTCGTGTTACAATGGCTCCAGCTCAAATTTAACCTGCTAATGTTTTACCTTCCTTTATAATATGAGTTTTTATTAGTTTCCAGTTTGAAAAACAATGCCCTTAAATTTAATTAATTTTTGTGTCTTACAATTCAAATAACCTTACGGTTTTACTCATTGTTTTACCTTTTATGAGAATTCTTTTGTTCTGCAAATTACCTTTCAAATTAAAGCGAATCTGTAAATTATGAAAAACATTATATACCTTCCTTGTGAGTTATGGGCATTGCAGTCATATCTTGAGATTAATTATATCCTGGAACATTTTGCCAAGTCGAAATTTCAACTGCTTGGGAACCCTTGACCTATGAACCTTCTTCCATTTTGGTATGGACAAGATTAATTACGATGGAATTACACTAACTACTTAATTTTGTTAAGTATTTGATAACAACAATCTGCTTTAATTAATCGAGCATTTAGTTTTTAGTTAACATTCATGCATCTTATTACTTTTGGTTATTCTTTAAATACAATAATCTACATTATTTTATAAGGGCAACCTACCCTATTTTAGCCAACATTTCATTAACAACAGTTCACTTATTTAGTTAGTATTTAATAATAGCAAGCTACTTAAGTTAGTTAATGTGTTAGTTAATGTTAATACAAGCAATAGAAGTTGATGTAATAGGATGTGAAAGTGAGGTAACATAATTGTTAAAGTATTGTTGAAGTATTTATGTGTTAGTTGTTAAAGTAATAATTGTTAATGTAATATGGGTTTAATGGAAATAATTGTTAGAAAATTATGGTTTTATAAGGAATAATTGTTAAGGTAATTGTTGAAATAATACAATGGAATGTAAATATATGGTAATGATTGTTAAATAAATGTGAAGGTGATGTGGTGAATGCTTATGTCAGTGCTAACATTCAAGGTAAGGTTATTGTAGTGGGTTCATCATTTGGTAATCATATCGCGGATTAATTATTATGGTTAACAGAGAAGGTGCAATGTAATTGTGATTAATGCAATGTCCTTGAACTAAGTACATTAGGATTTCATAACCTAATAAAGGAGGGATGGAGATTAATTGAATTTACCTTATGTATAAGGCATTTGTCGGTTGATGAAATTTAAGGGAGAAGTTGGACAGTAATCAAATACAGTGGGGTCATAGAAAATACCTTGTCTTAAATATTCATTAGTCGTTGTCTGAGTCCCTTTATCTTGCGCCTTCCGTAGAGGAGGTGGTTGCACTTTTAATTATTATTCTGTCTGGTTGTTTAATTTCTTGCTTGGTAGGTTTGTATCGGATGGGATGTAGACACCTCCTTGTAGCCCAGTATATAAGTCTGTGTGAGTGATTATTTGGTGTATAGAATCTTGTGTCGTATCAAGAGTCTCAGTCCCTTCAAAGGCAGGGTTTCCACTCTTGCGACACACCTGAGGGAGATTACTAGTTTCTGCCTAAGCAGTCGGCCAGGAGCCTATCTGACCTTCTCTCAATCCAGAGCAGAGAACTAAGATTAAACACCGTGCTTTCATGTGCAGAAATAGTAAACTCTACTACTATGGATTCTTCCTTCTGTGTTCATACTGTGCATGACCAGTATTTCGTTAAATGTTTGTGGTTTCTTATTGTGCGCCTTATGTCTATGGTCGTCAATGCTTGCAGTTGCTTGTTGTGCGCCTTATGTCTATGGTCGTCAATGCTCGCAGTTACTTGTTGTGTGACTTATGTCTATGGTCGTTATTGCTTGCAGTTACTTGTTGTGCACCTTATGTCTTCTTGTGGCGATCATCGTGGTTGTGTCTTGTTAGTCATCGGGTGGCGACGTAGAGTCAAGTGTGTATGTTCCGTTTTACACGAGTGAACACACCTTAAACAAAAAAAAAAAAAATTGCACCTGTTATCAGAGTTGTTGTCGTAATGAGGAGGTCGTTACACACTATGCCATTACATGTAGGTGGGAGGGAAACCGTGAAATTCTTTAAGAAATATTTTACATTTCTCATCTGGATTTTAAACAAATAAATACCCCATACTATGTTTTATTCCAATGATATAAATTATCGTCACAAGATGGATTACCCTTAATCAAATGGTATTGAAACCAGAACAGAACTACACTGCTAATAAAAGGACTAGAAAGGGGCCATGCCCTTCCTCTAGAACTAGAAGAATGAGACAGAGAGGGTTACGGGCACGGAACCCGAATACCTTTGTTTCCAAGGATGGGTGTGGATATACGAAACTATACACTAACGAGGACTCTGGAAGATGGTACCATTGAAATATTAGTAACTAAATATACCGTTGACATATTAGTACTACACGAAAGAAGGGTGAATGAAATTATCCACAGAATGGAAATACATCACTTGACAAAACCTGTACTTATCTTGGATTTGTCATGGCATGTTCCATTTCACAGTAGTGGTCATCCACCAACCGAAGGGGAGGAGCGAGCTTGATTAAAATGATGGGTACCCTCGCATCAAAACATGGCCCCATCCTTAGTTACAACATCCAATTCAAGAAAGAGGTTATGCAAGAAATTATGGTTTTTGTAAATATAATAGTAGTTCCAGAACTAATTCCAAAAACATTAAACAATGCTTGAATATACTCTAGTTATCGAGGTACAGACGAGGTATAGATAATATACTAGATGAAATCTTCGTAAGGAGATAAAATCAAAACATAGTTAAATACATGAATCAGTTTTAAAAATAACAAAAAAAAAGGGATTAAAGTAACAAGAAATGATTTAGCCTAGTGATAGACCACGGTAAGTCAATAAAAAATACATAAATATTTACCAGTTACATGATATAAGGCTTTTGAACCTGAGAGGTACCACTAAATCAAGATTTAGAAAATAGATTTATGAAAGGTTCTTTTTGGGGCTTTCTCTTTGGGGTTATGGGTTATTGGCGAGGATGGCATACGAGCGAAAGGGCTCTTTGAGGTGGATGAGTAAAGCTAGGTTGGGAAAACATTATTCAGATACTAATCAGAGTATAACCAACCACGAAGGGAATTTAGAGCCTACGAAACAAAATTCATTTAATATGGACAAGGAAATACTACAATTACAGTGTAACTCTCACCCTAATAAACTTAACTTCTGGAATGGGATCCTAGAAAAATCCCGCAGAAGCTCAATACCAAACAATGATACAAGATAGTGAATAAGAGCGGGAACATCATGCACTAAAATTAATCTACTTATGAAACACCAAGGAAACAAAGGAATGAGGTATCATGCCCTTTTCGTGATTTTCTGAATAAGATAAGAATGCGGTAATAAAACTGCTTATTAGAGGCAAGGAACTTCCAGAACCTTTCCTGGAGATTTAGCAATGAGAGAATAACTACTTACAGACAGTATAATCACTACAGCCTGTAGGTTAATCCATGGTGGTTACAATATAAAGAGAACTTGGCCACAAATCTACGATTAGAGATGCAGAAATAATGAGAATCTTACCAGTGGGTTAGATAGAGATGTCGCCTCCACTGTGAAAAAATCCTCACAGTTGTTTCCGTTTGCTAATAAATCGGAGTCGCAGAGCTAGACTTTTGGGGAACCTACCCATAACAAAAATCCATTAACCTAGAGAACCCTTTCCTCGGAGAATAAGGTATGCAGGTACGAATGACCAGTTGATGAGATAGACTTGGCACGTCTATATTGGATAACAGGTCAGGTGATGGAATTGAATTTAGCATGTGCCCTACCCCCTTTAATGCCCTGACTGGTATTAAATTCTCATCATACCTACCCCTCCTTTGGTATTCAATGGGCTACAGATTAAGGAAGTGCATGTGCGACTCATGGAAACCTTTAACCCTAAATCACAATGAACGAAGTTAATACAATGTACAGTTGACGCTACAGTTTGGACAGGTGGAGTCGAATGGGATTACTAACATGGGCAGAGGGTTATATAATATTCGTACTTTGATTTTACCCAAAAGGCATTACTTAACCACTATCCCTTATCCAGATATTTTAAAATAAAGGGGTCTTCTTATATTAAAACATTTCACAGAGGAGTAAAATCTAACACTCTACTCTTTACCTAAGTCTGTTTGATCATATTGCGTGTATATCTGTATGGCCTAATGCATAAGGCTTAGGCCATAGATCCCAAAGTCATTTGTATTTTAAGCCTATGGTAATGGTTATAGGTACAAACATATAGGAAATTAATTATAATTACAGGACTTTAAATACACATTGAAATGTGGAGTAAGCACTTCTTATATCGTCGATTTGAAACACTTTAGGTTGGGTGGTAATGACAGTCGACGACAGTAAGGACTCTAGTAAACTTTCAGAGTCAAGCAATATAATAGAAAGCCTACCTTTCTTGAATATCGAAGCTATTTAAGGATAAATGTACAAACAATATATTTAATTTTTTTAGACAGTTTTGAGGTACATTACATATGGTATCAGAGAAAAAGTTACAACATTGGGTCTGAACAGGGCCACATTATTTTCTTAGTATATATTCTGATTTATGTAAAACTAATAAATCTTGTGGTTACAAACAAAAATACCTTTCTATTTTGTGTTAATTATGGCATCTCAGGAGGGTGTAGAAATCAGGATGGAAGGAAATACGCAGCAAGGACCTCTTGGAGATCTAAGACAAAACAGTGATGGAAGCTCACCCATGGAGGTGTTGAAAACAATGAGGAATCTTATAGTTGAACTGCAAATTTTCAAAGCCGACAATGAAAAATTGAAGAAAGAACAGCAGGAACAACAAGAGATAAATGAAGTCTTGTTGTGTAGTATAGTGACCAAGAAAAACCCAAAAGGTGATAACCATGATGAAGAGGTCACCAGAAGGGCCTCCAAGAACTCTAGGCTAGAAATAGAAAAAGGAGACAGTTCATCTGAAGGAACACCTTCAGCTAGAGACAAAACTAAACCAGACAGAAAAAGAAAACAAGTAGACCACCTTGAAGGAGAATTTAAAAAGATTAAACCAACTACCTTTAATGGAGAATCCAGGACAGGAGAAGAAGCTGAGGCATGGTTGTTAGACATAAAAAAATATTTCCAGATCTATAACTATTCCAACAACATGAAGGTTAGAATGGCCATCTACAATCTGAAAGGGAAGGCTAGCATTTGGTGGCAAGACTTGAAATTGACCAAGGGCCTAAAGGAGAAAAAGTTGGAATGGTCCGACTTGAAGAAGTATTTCAAGAAATAATACCTTTCTGAAAGCTATTAGGAAAGGAAGACGAAAGAATTTTACGAGTTACAACTTGGATAGATGATGATGGAGGACCTTATAAATAAATCTCTGGAACTACTAAGGTTCGTACCATACATCCGAGAGGATAAGGTAAAAATCCAGTGGTTCTTAATTTGTTTACCTTAGTCCTACAAGGACATAATTGAGTTTGACAACCCCAAATCCTTGAGTGAAGTATTCAGGAAAGAATGAATGTGCTATGACCAGTATAAAAAATGGGTAGAGTTTCCCAAAGCCTAGAAAGATATGAAACAAGATTGAATGAACCAGCGGATGAAGGGATACCAACCAACTCCTTATCGAGATGCAGCAAAAATTTTTCCGAAAAAGGATTTTCACTCCAATCATCTGAATACGCAAGGAAGTGGTAAACCGGTAAACCTGGGAATGAAGAAGTTTGGGGATAGCTCCTACGAGCCATTAAAGTGCTGGGAATGTGGAGAGGCTCATCTAAGGAGGAACTGTCCACATTTAATTTCAACAAAAAGAATTGTTGTTCATAATTTGTAGGAAGCCTCGACGGTGGGAGACATGGGCAGAAGCCTACATTGGATAAATGTAGCCATAGATGGTCGACAAGCTGACCACCAGTCCTCGATGGTAGAAATCAAAGGTAAAATCAATAGCACTTGAATTTATGTTTTAATTGACCCTGGAGCTACGTTAAGTTATATTAATCCTGATGTAGTAGAGTCAAATAAACTTAAGAAACTGAAGCACGCAAAATCATGGCTTGTACAACTAGAAACAAGTACTAAAAGGAAAGTAGTTGACTTTATTTCTGATTTTGAGTTCAGCTTAGATGGTCAAAATATAAGAACAAATTTGAACATCCTACCACTAGGATCTTACGATATGATTATCGGGATGGATTGGTTGGAACAACACAAAGAAATACTAGATTGTTATACAAAAATACTTAGCTATAAAGATAATGTTGGCACTGGTAGAACAACCCAAGGTATATGAAAACTTGTATCAGTCAGACAAGTTTCAGCGATGCAACTTAAGAAATGTATGAGAAAGGGATGTCAAGTTTATGCCATCCAGGGAACGAATCTTTTAAGAAAAGAAGATAAGCCAAAGTTAGAAGACTTTGTTGTCCTACGTGAATTCAGAGACATGTTTGTGGATGAGATACTAGAATTACCTCCTAGAAGAGAAATAGAGTCCTCCATAGACCTACTACCCATTTCAGCCCCTATCTCAAAAGAACCTTACCGAATGAGTCTACCAGAACTGACAAAATTAAAAATACAATTACAGGAATTGTTGGACAAAGAGTATATCAGGCCAAGTGTTTCACCATGGTGGGCACTACTCCTCTTTGTGAAAAAGAAATATGGTACTCTAAGACTATGTATCGATTATAGACAACTGAACAAAATGACTATTAAGAACAAATACCCCTTACCAAGGATAAATCGTCTATTCGATCAAGTAGGTGGGACCAAGATCTTTTCAAAGTTGGATTTACGATCCGGTTATCATCAAGTTAGGATAAAAGAAGAGGACATAAGCAAAACAGTGATCCGAACACTACAAATTCGTAGTCATACCTTTCAGACTCAATAATGAACCAACCACATTTATGTTCCTGATGAATAATATTTTCAGTCAGTACTTAGACAAGTTCGTGGTAGTATTTATCAATGATATTCTGGTTTATTCAAAAACAGAGGAAGAACATGATGAACATTTAAGGATAGTTTTGCAAACGTTGAGAAAAACACAAACTATATGCCAAATTTGACAAGTGTGACTTTTATAAAAAAGAAATACAATATCTAGGACATGTAATTTCAGCAAAAGGCATTGTCGTAGACCCAGAGAAGATAAAATTCATTATGGAATGGCCGGTACCTAAGGATGTAGTGGATATCTGGTCATTCATGGGATTCACCGGATATTACCACAGATTCATAGAAGGGTTTTCCAAGATATCCTACCCTATCACATCATTACAAAAGAAAGGGACCAAGTTCAACTGGTCAGAGAAGTGTCAAGACAGTTTTAACAAGTTGAAGGAATTACTGACAACTGCACCCATATTGAAGGTAGAAAGCCCAGATAAATACTTCACCATATGTGTTGATGCAAGTAAAGAAGGACTAGGTGGTGTCCTAACTTAGGAAGGACACGTTATTTTTTATGAGTCACGGAAATTAAAAGAACATGAGAAAAATTATGTCACTCGTGACTTAGAATTGGCAGTGGTAATACACGCCTTAAAAATGTGGCGACACTACATAATGGGCAGAAAATTTCTACTATTGTCGGATAATAGCAAGGTAAAATATTTGTTTAGCCAACCAGATCTTAATGCAAGACAAGCAAGATGACCATCCTTCTTGAGCGAATTCGACTTTGAAGTCAGGCACATCAAGGGTAAGGAAAAGAAAGTAGAAAATGCTTTAAGCAGAAGAGTCCATGGGATATTTGAGATAAATATCAGCAGGGCAGAAAGTGATCTGGAACAAAGAATAATGACATCAGGCATTAACGATGGAAATTACACTAAGATAATGGAAGAATTACAAAACAGTACCGCAAACTCAGATAAACCAGATCTAAGTATCGAAAAGAAGGGACTATTACGATTTAAAAATAGAATTTACATACAAGATTCGATAGAGTTAAAATTAACAGTTTTGGACGAAGTGCATAAGAAACCGTTTTCTGGCCATCCAAGTTACCAGAAAAAAGTAACAAAACTTAAAAAACTATTTTACTAGCCTAATATGAAGGGCGAAACAGCAGATTACTTGGCTAGGTGCCAAGATTTTCAATAGGTTAAGGCCAAACACCAACATCCAGCCGGCCTATTACAGCCATTACTAGTACCAGAATGGAAATGGGAGACCATATCACTGGACTTTATAACAAGTTTTACCAAAACTAAGAAACATAATGATTTTATCATGGTTGTAATCGATAAACTCAGTAAGTATGCACACTTTATTCCCGTAAAGTCTACTTTTAAAGGTATAGACATTACAGAAATATTGATGAAATAAATTTTTAGACTGCATGGTATTCCTAAAATGGTGATTTCAGATAGAGACGTAAAATTTACATCCGTTTTTTGGAAGGAATTGTTTGCAGGGCTAAATACTAACTTGAATTTCAGTACGAGTTATCATCCACAAATGGATGGACAGAATGAAAGGACAAACCGAATCATAGAGGATATGCACCACATGTTCGTAAGAACAAAACTGAGCAAGTGGGAAGACTACCTGCACTTGGTAGAATTTGCATATAACAATGGGTACCAAACTTCGGCTAATTTGAGCCCTTTCGAAGTACTGTATGATAGAAAGTGTACAAATCTAATTAGCTGGGATAACCTGGCTAACAGACTCATGGTTGGACCAGAGATGCTCCAAGAAATGGAGAACATGGTAAGAAAGGTACAACGGAACTTGAAAGAAGAACATGACAGATAGAAGAGCTATGCAGATAAAAAAAGAAGACACTTGGAATTTCAAGTGGGAGACCATGTTTATTTGAATTTCAAAGCTCGAAAAAGCTCGTTGAAGTTAGGGAATTGTGCCAAGATGGCACCCAGGTTATGTGGGCCCTTTGATATACTAGCTCGAATTGGAACCGTAGCATATCAACTTGCGCTTCCAACTAATTTAAGAATTCATAATGTATTTCATGTTTCTTTGTTGAAAAAGTATATTCATGAACCTACTCATATGATTGATTGGAACTTGGTGCAGGTGGAACCCAAAGGCGATTTCTAGGTGGAACCCCTGCGCATTCTGGACCGGAGAGAAATATCACTTCAGAACAGAGTCGTTGCTCAGGTAAAGGTGCAATGGAAGCACTTTAGTCCTGAGGAAGCCACTTGGGAGTTGGAGGGAGATTTGAGGAAATCTCATCCATTCCTTTTCCAAGAAAGGAAAGAAAACCGAGGATAGTGTTTTATTGAAGGGGGAAATGATGTGACATCCCAAAAAATAAAGTAATTTCAAAATTTAAATTTGTTGGAAAATTATTATGTTTTTAGTAGATTCGAATTTGGAATTTTTTTTCCATTTTTGGCAATTTCGAATTTCGAATTTGATAATTGTAATTAATTATTATGACTGTTGGGTACAGATCTAATTTAACCCAACTAACTATTTGACTATGAAACTTGTGTGAAAATGAAATATTTTATATTGATTGCAGGAGGACAAATGGAATAGCCATGTTAAAAATCAGCTGACCATGAATCCATGAGTGGGGAACATGTTGGAACTACCTCTGAGCTAATTATTACAAGTGGAAAATTAGAGATTTGACCATTGGAAGCCCCTAAAAATCAAGGATTTAGAAAGATGAAAAAATTCCCAAGGGAGGGAAAAAGACCTAGGCAAAAAGATTTTTTTTGGATAAATAGCATATGTGAGGAGGCAGGATGTTGCCAAGTATGCTAGGGAAAGAGACTATTGATTTAATTTCTATTATGAACACTATTGATTGAGTGTGAGGCAAGAGGAATCTACTGGAGTTGTAGGACATTGTTGAGGAGAATTTTTTCCAACTTCGCCCTCATGGATTCATGGTCAGGCTAGTGGGTGAATCGGACAAGTAGTTTGGTTTCCCTGTTCTACGGTTGGGAGGAATGTGGTTGTTCCCTTTGTCTTTCAGTGAATTATTCAGATATGTTATTTCTGTCCCTTCTCTGGTTGAATGTTATATGGTTAAATACTTGATAGAATGCATCTGTTAATTCTAACTAGAAATAAAATTAAGGACAAAATATCGAATGCATCCTATTGAACTTAGGAATTGCTAGAATGTCTCTATACTAGTTCAGAATGGATTACCTTTGCTCCATCATATTACTGTTATGAATACTAATTCCCGTAAGAATACTAGCTGAAAGGATATGCCTAGTCAAGTCTCCTAGAATATTTGTTTTGTGGTTTGGATTACTACTGTAGTAAGATAAAACATTGTAGTTGAAAACCCAACAAATAGATTGTAATGCAGATTGGAGTTACCTACATATTGAATGAAAATGGAAACTACATAGTGTATGGACGTATGAAACTATATATATATATATATACGTATACTTACTTTCTGGTATATAAAGGCATGAGCAACAATAGTGTAATTAACTGAGATTTCTTCCATGTACCAGCTGAATAGTCATGATTATTAAGAGATAACTATAATTGGAAGTGCCTAAGATAACTATATATATATTTAAGATACGGAAGTGACCTTACAAATTTCCAAAATTATTATAGAAAACCTACAACATTTACACATTTTTTCAACCAGTGTTTAATGAAAAAGTTATAGGACGAATGGGTCTATGGGACCACAAATCGAATTGTTGGAATTTATATTTGGAGTGAATCGGTTAACACAGTTTAATTACCAGAACTAATCACGAGAGTCATGAAGGGCCAAGGAGAAAGGGACATCCCGAAACTTCACATGATTTACTCATACTCCTGGATAAATTCATAACTATGTAAATAAGAACATAATCACCTAGAAATCAAAATGGGAATCCTTTAACACGATTATAGTATAAGTGCAAATTGAATTTATTTACCAGCATGCTATCTGGAGTTAACTACAGATAAGATATATATATAGTCAGCAATAGCTGAGCACCTTTATTTAATTCAAAATTCTTTTCTTGGAAGAAGCCAATATGGCATTAGTATTTTAAACCAATGAAATAACCAGTATGCCATTACAGGTAGGTGGGAGGGAAACCCTGAAGTTCTTTAAGAAATATTTTACATATCTCATACGGATTTAAAAAAAATAAATACCCCATACTGTGTTTTATTCCAACGATAGAAATTACCGTCACAAGATGGGTTACCCTTAATCAAACGGTACTGAAACCGGAACAAAACTACACTGTTAATAAAAGGACTGGAAAGGGATGATGCCCTTCCTCTGGTACTAGAAGAATGAGACAGAGAGGGTTACGGGCACAGAACCCAAATACCTTTGCTGCCAAGGATGGGTGTGGATATCTGAAACTGTACACTGACGAGGACTCTGCAAGATGGTACCATTGAAATATTAGTAACTAAATATACCGTTGAAATATTAGTACTACACAAAATAAGGATGAATGAAATTATCCACAAAATGGAAATATATCACTTGACAAAACCTATACTTATCTTGGATTTGTCATGGCATGTTCCATTTCCTAGCAGTGGTCGTCCACCAATCGAAGGGGAGGAGAATCTTGATTAAATTGATGGGTACCCTTGCATCAAAATAGGGCCCTATCTTTAGTTACAACATCTAGTTAAAGCAAGAAGTTATGCAAGAAATTATGGTTTTCGTAAATATAATAGTAGTTCAAGCACTGATTCCAAAGACATTAAACAGTGGTTGAATATACTCTAGTTACCGAGGTACAGATGAGATACAAATAATATACTAGATGAAATCTTCATACGGAGATAAAATCGAAACACAGTTAATATGAAATTGCCTAATGTTAAATACAAGAATCGATTTTAAAAGAACAAAAAAAAGGGATTAAAGTAACATGCAATGATTTAGCCTAGTGACAGACCATGGTAAGTCAATACAAAATCCGTAAATATTTACCAGTTACATGATATAAGGATTTCGAACCTGAGAGGTACCACTACATCAAGATTTAGAAAATAGATTTATGAAAGGTTCTTTTTGGGGCTTTCTCTTTGGGGTTATGGGTTATTGGAAAGGATGGTATACAAGCGAAAGGGCTCCTTGAGGTGGATGATTAAAGATGGGTTGGGAAAACATTAATGAGATACTAATCATAGTATAACCAGCCACGACGGGAATTTAGAGCCTACAAACAAAATTCTTTTAATATGGACAAGGAAATACTACAATTACAGTGTAACTCTCACCCTAATAAACTTAACTTTCGGAATGGGATCCTGGAAAAATCCCGCAAAATATAAATACCAAATGATGATACAAGATAGTGAAGAAGTGAGGAACATCACACCCTAAAAGCAATCTACTTACGAAACACCAAGGAAACAAAGTAACAAGGTATCAAGCCCTTTTCGGGATTTTCTGAATAAGATAAGAATGCGGTAATAAAACTACTTATCAGAGGCGAGAAACTTCCAGAACCTTTCCTGAAGATTTGGAAATGAGGGAATAACTACTTATAGATAGTATAACCACTACGGCCCATAGGTTAATCGATGGTGGTTACAAGAGAAAGAGAACTCGTCCACAAATATACGACTAGAGATGCAGAAATAACGAGAATCTTACCAGTGGGTTAGATAAAGATGTCGCCTCCACTATGAAAAAAATCCTCACAGTTGTTTCTCTTCACCAAGAAATCAGATTCGTAGAGCTAGACTTCCGAGGAACCTCCCCACAAAAAAAAACCATTAACCTAGCAGACCCTTTCCTCGGAGAATGATGTAACATCCCGTTATGGCGCACTGAGAAAACTTATTATTTGAGGACACTTGCTCGCAAGTGATCTAGACTTTTCTGATGTTAAAACATTTATACTTGATTATGATGCATTATGATAGACGACATGATGTTTTACTATTTGATGTAGATAGGTGCTATTGACTCAGTTGTATTGAGTGTGCAGGGTTTTGGACCTTGAGGATGCAGAGGCATCGGTGGAAACCCTTGGACTCCAGATTGAGTTAGGGAGTGTGATATTTGGGTTGATTTATTTACTGTGATATTTCATTGATTTGATGATTTGATGTTGACATGTTTTGACACGATTGTCGAAGATGAAAGCTGACGATAGCTTGCCGACCAGACTCACATATGGAGTAAGGGGGCCACACACGATTTCCAGACAGGTTGAGGGAGAGGGGTGGACAACAGCCCTGCCATCACCTACTAGCACTCCCACCATGGCTCGAACTGTAGGTTAATGATTACCTAGTTCAAGAGGATTCACGATGATGTGAGGGAAGACTGCGACAGTCACTCACGATGATTCTAAGGGGCCCACAATAAGGCGAGGGCCTTATTCCTTAGATCCCTTAGTCTCCCACAAGTTCACCTGGCGGAGTGTTGACTCCAGGGGTTATAGATGTCTACCAATAAGTCCAGTTGGTGAGTGGCGCCCTTGGAGCACGTGGTGCATCCTGAAGGGCACGTCGCACAAAAGAAACACAAGAAGAAAGTGGCACCCTTGGAGCACGTGGTGCATCTTGAAGGGCACGTTGCGCAAATGAAACGAACGAGGCGAGTGGCACCCTTGGAGCACGTGGTGCGTCCTGAAGGGCACGTCGCATTTATGTGGATGAAGGAAACAAACCTAAATAGCCCTAAGAAAATAACGCCTTAAGAAATCCTTAAACAACTCCCCTAACCCAGTGTCGCCCAATTCAGAATCTAAGTACTGAGTCTAAAACTTTTAGGGTAAATTTTAGTCTAACCTTAAGAACAGACCCTGGAATAAAAATAACAATTTAAACCAGAACCCACCTAAGTAATAGTTAGGTCTTCATAAAATTCTTAGGGTAAATAAAGAGAGTAAGGATTTAATTAACTAAGGGATTTAAAAATTTGCAAAGAGGAAATTAATTCCTAACTTGTGAAAGAACAAAAGATATTAAGTAAATAATAATTGAAAAGATTAATTAGCGCATTTACCTTTTTGGTTTAAAAAAAAAAGGAAGGGATTAATAAAAGACAGGGAAACTAAGTAATAAGGAAACATAGACAATTAATAAGTAATAAAATTATTTAACGTGCGGGAGTTTAAAAAGTTATGAATTTAAAAAAAAATAAAAATGAAAGGATTAATTAGCACATTTACCTTTTTGGTTAAAAAAAAAAAAAAA
>JZKD02S1855993.1:1190780-1219754 GCA_000966675.3 Picea glauca | reverse complement strand
TATATATATATATTAATATTGTTTATTATTTTTAATCTATTTTTGTCTTCACATATATCAAATCCTAGAATACATACCTCTCTTATTTATGCTATATATTGTTGTCATATTAACCTTTTCTCGAATGAGTTATATATTGCACTAGAGGGGACTAATATCTACGATGTAAGAAAAAGAAATTGTTTTGATCATGTGAAGACCCTTTTATCCTGGACTAGCAAAAGACGTTGTAATTTCAGGGATATGTTGACTTTGATAATTTAAAAAAATATATATAATTAATATTATAAATTTCCAAAAAATACACTACAGTAGAGAAGCAGGTTATCTACAAGCATACATATTTTTGGAATTAAATTTCATCATTAAGGTACTCAACACTTGCACAAACAAAAACATATACCATATATTTTCTTGGAAAAATAATATACCACTATTAGAAAAAATGAAATTTGACACAGTGATTCATAATTCATATGAATAAAATTTGTATATTTGGAAAGATAATTTGATAATTTAATTTCCTACATTTCATATTCTTTCACCATATTCAAATTCATTCTAAAAGTACCTTCAATAATCCCTCCAAGTTAAGATATTGTTGTTTTTCAGGCTTGCATTGCCACTAATGCGTCATGAAGACCATCATTAGTTTGCCCTCACCCAATTATGAAAATTTATTACAATGTTATGCATAAAATAAATGATAAAAGATCATTTCATAAAAGTAATTTTTCTTTGTAAACATGTTTAATCAACATATTGTTTCTTGCTCAAAATTAAACAATTCAACATATTGTTTCTTTCTTGAAATTAAACAATTCAACATATTGTTTCTTCCTCGAAATTAAACAATTCACCTTGAAGATGAATTTAACATTATATGCCATTAATAGTATAAGTTTTCAAAATTACAATCCAAAATAAATGATTTCATAATATTGAGGTTAAACATTATATGACAACTATAAATTCTAATGAGTGATACATCTTAAATTTAATTTAGAAATAAAAAACTAGTTAGCGTGCTTATTATACATTTTATAAATCAAACAACAACAACATGATTTGAAAAACACAATATACATGTGTGTTGTATTATTTATAGTGCACCAGTTTTATTAAAATTGCACCAGAGTGGTTGTTGCATAAAAATGCATCAATAAACAATTTAATTGACAATGTACATATGCAAACCTCCATAATTAAAGTTTTGTGGAGGTTTTTCTTTGCGGAGGAAAAATCATAGGTCACTCTTCAGTGCCACTGATAAGTGAGGACATGGACTAGATCCTCTGCCACTTCCTCATTGATTTTCCTCTCATCTTCTCCTGCACCGGTAGCTTGACTTTCTCTAATATACCATCATCGTCATTCTTATAGACATAATATGAACTGGCGTCAATTCAATTGTAGATGGCATACCCACATCTCCTCTTCTTCACCTCGAGGGGGATTATCGAATAAATCTTTGGATATGGGGAGGAAATTTTTATCCTTGAAGTATCTATAACCAATTCCATTTCCAGTGGAACTGTGAACATCAACTTTATTCCCTTCCAATTCCATCATCCTATCCCCTACTTTCACATAATTATGACTACCAAGATCTACGGTTGGAGCCTCGCAAATCCCATTTTCCCTATTCAACAGGAAAGGACCCTAGTGGATGTCTTAATTATAAAAATAAATCAACATCAAGATTGACCTAAGCTCCTGATTGTATATTAAATAGAATTTAATAAGCACATTTGGAAGAACAACCGATGATCTATAATATTTTTCATCATCTCTTATTGCTAAATATTAAGCATTTCCTTGGACTCGACCTGATCCTCCACGAGATATTCACCGGTGTGATTACTAAGAAGTTCATCATGTTTCTTGTTATCCAAAACCATGTGATCAATCTCTTTCTCATCTAGAAGGGGCACATGGGAAACAAATTCTCACTTTTCCCTTGTGTCGCTCTTCAATTTTTTCTGCCACATCTTCATCTTGCACGAATAAGACCAACTTAATGGAAACGACCTCACCAATTTTGATCATCAACATGGATTCCCTCTATATAGACTCAATCCTATGTCACTCCCCCATCCCTTTGGCCTACATATCCTATTACACGGGTCAATAGACTTTCTCTATGATTATTCTCTTGTTATTGTTATCACCATAATAACTGGCATCAATTTGTTGGTAGATTGCATACCTAGACCTCATCTTCTTTGCCTTGAGGGGAGTATTGATAATCTCTTTGAAGTTGAGGAGGAATTTCTTAGTTGTAGTTGTTCAATTTATTATTGGAAGATGACATGTTACAATATTCCAACAACGAATTGTATAAGTGCGGATGGGAAATTCCTCCCCAACATAAAATAGTTATTTGATAAGACCCACAAGGTGAAGAAGATGAGGTGTATGTATGCGATTTACAAGTGAATTGAAACGAGTTATTATGGTGATAATGATGTCGAGAATGATATCTTGGAGAAAGTTGAGCGACCCTTGGAGGAGTAGATGCACTTCTTAACTTCTATTGAATATACAACATGGAGCTTAGGTCAATCTTGAGGCTGACATAGTTTTATAATTAAGACATCCATCAGGTTTCTTCCTTGTTGAAAAGTGAAAAGGGGAACTAGGAAGGTCTAATCATATATCTTGGCAGTCCTACGTATTGTAAAGTAGGGGCCAAGATGACGAACTTGAAAGGGAATCAAGATAATGTGATCGGTGCCACAAGCAAGGGAACTGTTTATAGATACTTCAGGGATACAAAATTACTCCCCTTCCTCAAAGAGATATTTGATAATACCCATTGAGGAGAAGAATATGTTGTGTAGGTATGAGAACTACAAGAGAATTGACATTGATTCATATTATGGCTACAAGAGTGACGAGGATGGTATCTTGGCAAAAGTTAAGTTTCCCACGGAGGACTAGACGTGAGGCAGAACACTGAGGAAGTAGAAGAGGATCTAGTCCATGTGATAAATTATGAGAGGCACTGAAGAGTGACATATGTTTTTTCCTCCACAAAGCAAAACCTCAACAAAATTTAATTGTGGAGATTTGCATTTGTAGATTGAGAATTAAATTGTTTTTCTTATGGTTGTTATTGTTTTTGGTTTATTCTACTATGCTTGGCATATATGATTCACATAAAATAATTTTTAGGAAAATATATATAGATAAAATGAATTTAAAATATAAAACAAAAACATATATAACTAATTTTTATTTATCAAAAATTGAAAATAGTTTATGTTTACAACAAAAAACTGAAAAAGTAAGTGGTGATATTAACAAATACATATGCACCAAGCCCAGTGCTCCTTATCATATGTAAGGAATTGAAATTAAATTTGTTAAATATAACACATTGATCAGTCATTGTTAGTCGAGCACTAATATATATAGCGATGCATTATGATATATAGTGTACAGGTTAAGGTTTGGTGTTAAACCATGTGGTGCACTGTGTTCTCTTAAACACACAGACTCATTATGTTATTTCATTCACCAGACACTTTTAACCGGTGCATTGTATTTTCATGACACACCATTAACGGGCGAGTTTTACAATGCACACTTATAATAGTTTTTAAACTAGTTTTCCCGATACAACTTAGTTAACCGTTCTGGTCTGTTTGGTTTAAGGTAACGCACCAACACTTCATTTCATCTTTGTATGCATTGATAACACTGAATTTGTATTATAATGCATCAGTGATGGGGAATACCATAAAATGAATTGAGAAGGTAAATTATTACATATTTTTCTCGATGTGTTGTAGTACATATTACCGATGTGTTTTATTTATTTGATGCATCGCGTAGGAATTTTTTTTTTCAAAAAGTTGGAGGCTTGTTATATTAATAGAATGCACCCATGTGTTTTTCTCAATTGGAGCACTTTATAGCATCTTAGCGGTTCTTACCATAATATGTAATGCACTGCAAATTTGTGAAAATTCATCCTGGTGCATTATTTTGATCCATCCGCACCAACTGATGAAATTGTTGAATATGACTTTACATGGTGTGATGTGTTAATATAAATGCATCGGTGCTACCATTATATTGGAGAAATGATGTTTTCTTTAACAATGCATTATGTTGTAGACAACATCAGTTATAGGGCATCCACTAAAATGACACCGCTAGTTGGTGCAAGGTGTTACTATTAATTACCGGGTACCACCATGATAGTGTAGCACCATCCTTTTATTCATAGATGCATAGTAAATGCACATGCATTGAGAAAGAGGCGTCCAATGAGATGCCCCACTATGGAAAATTGAGAAATATATGTCCCGGTCCATATATGTATACAATGTCGGTGCATTCGATTAGAATGGTTAGATTGCTACATTAAATTTTATAAATCATTATGTTAGTGGTGTAGTTAGTTAAGTGAAGTGTATCGGTGCATAATTTTAAATGGCACCATTGCATCTCTCATTTTATAAAGTATGGTGATGCGTTTGAACATTCACTTTCTGGGGAATTATTTTTTTGGTACACCCCAGTGAAACTAGTTAAATTTAGGGAAATGCTATGTTAAATTTAATATATCATTAAGCTATCAATAAATTTGATGAAGTGTAATGGGTCGATGCAGGTATGAGCCCAGTTTTCACCAGTTTCGGGGCATTCTAAAGGACACACCACTTTGTTTTTTAGTAATTTATCATGGTGCATTAGATTAAATGGCACTGGTGAAAACATATATGGACATGCCAAAAATGGTGGTCACTATGTATTTAACATATTATCCATTGGAAGGATTTATCATTGTTTATTTAACAGAGTATGCACTGTGTGAAAAAAACAAATTTGAAACAAATGTGATATTTCAAGCTAAATTTTAATTTTGATTGGATGAAAATTCAAATAGGAAGGTAGTAAATAATTTTCCTGGTCTCTTCTATCCCTAAAAGGAATCGTTGCACCCTTTAGAGGAATTGAAAATTCCTGGTAATTTCCAAAATTTGGAAATGTGTGGAATCTACAAATGGAGCTATCCTAGTGGGTGTAGAGCATCGAGAAAAGGAATTCTTAGGAATAAAGGTGAGCATCGATGCTTTCTTGAGATATTGGAAACACATGATGCATTGTAATAATGAAAATTAGTTTGGTAATTTTTTTCATTTACCCTACTACGATGCACCTTTCTATAGAAGGATGCAGTAGGGTGTATCATTTAACAACACTAATGTGATTTATTTGATTAATATTATTTTATTATAACATATGGTGGTGTTATTGGAACATGTACACCTGAGTTATGTATTTTTCATTAACTTACAGGTGCGTATATTTCTTAATGGAAAAAAAATATAGCCACCTGCCTCTGCTATGAGTAGTGACTGTGCGTTTTGAGCATTTAAGTTCTAGTGCGATATGTTTTAGGTTTTCAAAGGTGCATTTGTACCATAAAGGTGCAAATAAAAAACTAAACCTTCACAAAAACCTCTGGTTTCCCTCCTCCACTAACAACATATGGTATAAGCAACTAAGAGAAACATTTTTTAGGGAGGTTCTATAAAAACCTCCACAAAAAGGTATTTTCATTGTCGTGAGTATATCTGGTTGTGGTGTGCATTATGATGCCTTATTGTTTGAAAAAATATGCCAAACATTTTTATTTGTATTCTTCTCCCCCATTTGACCCAAGCACTTTAACATACTTTCCATTTTGTTTTTATTCTTCAGCCTTGAATTATTTAAATTTTGAGAAGGGATCAGATTTATTTTTAAGAAAATAAATCCATATTTTCCTGCTAAAATTATCAATAAATGTCAGAAAATAAAAACTACCACCAATGGACTAGGTTTTCATTAGTCCACAGAGATTTGTGTGCACCAATTATAGATTTTCTTTTTTTTTATGGGAGGATGTTGGAGAGGTGTTTCTCTTATGCTTTCCAAGTATACAACTTTTACATGGACTGCCTTGTTCACTTAAAATAGGAAAATGTTTGACCATTGCATGTTTTTGAAGAAGAATAATACTTTTAAAAGGTAGACAACCAAAACTATCATGCCATAAGAGTGTCTCATCAATGTTTTAGACATTTTGGAAATATCATTGGGAAAACTTGACACTTCTTAAATTTAGGGAAAACATCCTATTGTTTGTCATTTGAATTTTTTCAACTAGTTTGCTACTGGGAGATTTATCCAAAATTAAGCATGTTGAGCCTTTCAATGAGACATCATATCCATGATCCATCAATTGCCCCACACTAATTATATTGTGTTTCGGGTATGGTACATAGTAAACATCATGTATGTCTTTATTCTTTTTTTTTTTTGTTAATATAGATAGAATGTGTTTTCCTAGATCATTTACCTCAGAATTATCACCTAGTTTTATTTCAGATTTTATAGTAGAATCCGCACAAGAAATCATATCTTTGTTACCTGTCATGTGATTTTTGCAACAACTTTCCACCAACCAAATTTCCTTGGAGTGACCTTCTTCAGTTGTATGGCATGAAATAAACATTTCTTCAACTGGTTCTCCTTCATTGTTGGAGACATTCACTCTTCCTTTGTTCTGATTTGGTTTCTTATTTTTGCATTCACTCTCATAGTGGCCATACTTTTTGCAATAATAGAATTGAATTATGGATTTTTTTGTCCATTTCATCCCTCTTCCTCTTTGATTCTGTGAGTCTTTAGACTTCTTTGGTTGATCCTTTTTGTGTCTGTGTTCCGTATTTTGATTTCCTCTATGTCTTCCTCTTTGATTTGTTCCTTTGTTTCTTCTACCTCTTCCTCTAATGAAAGTGTTTTGAGTCTTGAATGCATGTTTCATGTGATATAATTGATCCCATCACTTTTTCAACAAAGAAGCTACACAAATATTTAGATTCAAAAGTGGTTGTTACAACTATTTCAAATTTCTTGGGAAAATTTTGGAGGAATTTTTCAACAATCCTTTGATATTCAATATGCTCACCAGTCAATTTGATCTAGTTAACAATGGTCTTCCCTCTAGTCAGAAAGTGGTCTACGTTCTCCATCTTAGCCATCTTCATGGTTTCAAACTAAGTTCTTAAGGTCAGAAGTTTGAATATGTTCACTATGTCACTGCCCTCGAAGGAAGATTTGACAATGTCACACACTTGTTTTGTTGTGGAGGAACCGATTATATTCAAAAATATTGAGTCATCTACAGATTTTTGAAGCCAATACTTGGCCTTGTTATCTTTCTTCCTTTGTTCTACAAGCATATTTCAATGTGCATTTGTCATGACAGCAAAATCTGATGTTGTTGGCTCTGTGAAGCCATTTTATAATGGTTTTGAGCACTCTTGTGCTTGAAGGAACAATTTATTTTGCGAGGACAAGAACTTGTAGCTCTTTCTAACAAGAATTGGTCCTCGAGTTGTCCTCTAAATTACTAGAGACAACCATTGGTAAAACAAATTCCACAAAATTGTGAAAATAAAAAACAAATACATGAATTTGGTGCCTTAGACAAACTCCAACTTTAAGTGTGGGTTATTTCTTGCGGTGTTGCCTCCTCCATCCTTAATCAAATTCTTGTAAAAACCCTTTAAAAAAAATGTTAAACGAGGAGAAGTTGGACTCACATATTGCTGCAAAATTACTTCATTGCCAAGAAACCGATAATGAATTACAAGCATGAAAATAAACATTTTCGGATACACATTTGATAATAAATGTGATTAGATCAAAGCCACTCTTTGGCCCTTGATCACCTTTGGACCAGACCCTAAATTTTTAGGATTTTCTAGGATAAAACTGGTTGAAATTCAAATCGTTGAATATCGAACATGAATCATATTCATCTGCAATCTATGGTTACCAACAACTCATTAGAATCAGTCCAGAGGTATTTCAATACCATGAATTTCACTGGAGTGTACCACTTTTGATGAGGTATCACAATCGTTTATGACACTCTAAGTTCTAAATCTGTTGGAAATATTGATTATAAGTCATGAGTTTTATATTTATTCCAAATTTGTCTATCACAACAAAAAGACGTGTTTTTACAGAATGTCACAGGAAGAATGAGCATAATTAATGAGTTGATCTTTAATCTTTCTCAATCTCTTTTAATCGGATAGATTCATTCATATTTATTGTCATCTTGAATGTTTAAGTTTGTATGATTCTACAGTAAGTCTCGGTCTTAGTATTTATATTTTTCGAGTCTATAAAGAGTTGATACATAGATATAATAGTTGATAGTTAGAAGCAGCAACAAGTTTTAAGAGATTCAAAGAAGTCTGAGAGAACAAACTCTATTTTCTAAAATTATACAGAAGTTGTTGGAGCCAAAGCTCTACATAGTTTTGTAAACATCGCATAACATCCAAGTTGGTAATATATTAAGTATTTGTGTGTTGATATATTCATGATTTTTGTAGCACAAGTTTAAGTAGGTTTATATGATCTTGAATATACATGTGATATTATATCCTTGAGTAGCACAATGCTAAGAATTTAATTTATTAAGTGTTATCATCACAACGCGCAATCTACAACGTAGTTTTGAAACTATGTAGTAAGTCTCGAGAGCTCAATGACGAATTATTTAACTGCACGGTCTTTGCAACTATGCTATGCAAATTTTTTATGTGTTTTGTAGATCTAAGATCTAGTATCATAGCAGTTTTATCAGAGTAGGTCTCAAGATAAGTTCTATATATAAGAAGCTATGTTGTAAGGTGAAATCATGGCTTCTACTTCAAATATGCAACCTCCCATGTTTACAGGTAAAAATTATGATTTATGGTCCTTGACCATGAAGGAATTATTTCGGGGTCAAGATGTATGGGAGATATTTGAAAATTTCTATGTGGAACCAGTATATCAGGAAGCATACAATTCTCTCACAAAAGATGAGAAGGATAAATTGAAAGATCAAAGGAATATAGATGGAAAGGAAATGTTTTACATACATCAAGACATGCATGAGATAATACTCCCAAGAGTAGAATTATCAAAGTAATATGAGGAAGCATGGAAAATATTACAAACTTCTTATCAAGGTAGGGACAAATTCAAGACTTCAAAATTAAAAATTCTTAGAAGATATTTTGAAACTCTATCAATGAAAGACAAAGATTGAGTAGAATATTTTTACACCCATGTTATTGGCCTGATAAATCAGATTAAATCTCATGGAGAAACCATAGAGGATAGAAAGGTTGTTGAGAAGGTACTTAGGGGTCTTCCTCCTAAATTTGATTCTCTTGTTGTGAATTTAGAAGAGAACAAAGACCCAAGTTAGTTTAGTCTAGATGAGTTGTAAGCCTTCCTCATTAATCATGAACAAAAATTGAATAGGTCAAATATGTAACTCTAGAGGAAGGGGGATATCTAACTCTAGAGGTAGAAGAAGGAGTTTTGCTAGAGGAGGACGCAGTAGTAGTCCTGCAAATACTTGTGGTAGAGGTCAAAATCAAAATACCAGTCATCCAAGTGGTCAAAGATCTCATAAATCAAAGATTTAGTGCCTTTACTATAAAAATTATGGACATTATGAATATGAATGCAATAAGAGACAGTATAATCATAACAAGCAAGGTCAAGATCAGTCAAGCAAGACAAATACTCCCTCCAGTCCTATGTTTATGGCGTGTGTTGAAGCAATGCCTAAAGGTTCACCAGTAGAATGCAATGTTGCTCAAGAAAGTCCATGTGACATATGGTATTAGACTTAGGCTGCAGTAATCACATGACATGAAACTTAGAATTGTTTTCTAGTTTGGATAAGTCAGTCCAAACTAAATTTACACTTGGAACCGATATCCAAGTCATTTTATTGGGAAAAGGAAATATTAAAATTTTAATTAAACAAGGGGAGAGAAAGGTTATTCCTAATGTATATTATGTTGTTGGCATAAAACATAATTTGATGAGAAGAGGAAATTTATTATAAAAAGGATATAGAATCTACATGGAAGATAATCATTGTGTGATTTTGGATAGATATCCAAGAAACCATCTTAGTACTAGAATTCATATGACAAACAATAGAATGTTTCCATTGACATTAAAGCCAACCATAAAGAGAAAAACAACACAAGTTGTCTATGAATAAAAATACGAGAACTTGTTGATGGGCATATGTGAACACACCATCAACGGGAAGGGAGGATATGGTCCGGGGTTGTCTAAGTAACCCAAGTCGTTTGAAATAACCTACCCTAACGGGTTTTACGGCTCCGTTAACTGGTGAAAACACTAAGGTAAACTAAGAAAGAAAAATGACTATCTATCTATACAAAACCACTATGTACATTTTCTACTATATCTATCTTTTATATATAAATACCACACAGACTTATTTATATAATATACAATATTTATGTACATATACAAGGTTTGTATAAAGCCTTGTGAAACTAAAAATTGTACTACTGAAATAGAGTTTAAGTAACACATGAGGATAAGAAAAACTATTCTAAAACCAATTAATCACACTAACAAAAAAAAGGAATGAATATGATTTATGATCATATAAATAAAATGACCAAAGAATTTTAATTTTAAGTTTTTAATCATTATTCATTCAAAAATAAATCAACCAATAAAAGATGACTAACCTGTTGTTGATCAACAACCAAAAAAGAACTGTGATTTTTGTCTTCCTGTGTAAGATATGCTCCAGTAACTTATTTACCAAGCATAAATCTATGGCAAGCACTTTACAGAATAGCAAAAAGAAAATTATGATATTACCTAAATAAATTCAAGCAATTTCAACAATTCATAGGTGACTTGTAAAGAACATAAAGACAATTTGAAGTATGATCCATTACGACATTATATGATTCAATATGCAGAGATGGAAACAACTCCAATCATATGCAATTGATATAAAAAATCCAAACATTCGAAATAAGTCAAAACATAGAGATATATGTCTTATGTTTAATATATCATATGGACCATAATAACCAGAAAGAATGAACTATGTCATGAACATAAAAAAGAAAGACATCAAACCATATATAGATGAACATGACAAAAGATAATTCACTTAATATATGTTTTAAGCTTCAAAAAATATTAAAGGTAACATGACTAATAGAATAATCATATTAAACAATTTACTGTCCAGACACAATCCATCAAGCAAACTGCCTTTTCATATCTTTCCTTCCAATTAAAATCTTAGTTCATCCTCCAGGGTTCCAATCATTATTGTTTCCATATCAAAAATGAATATTTAAAGGTACGCTTGGTTGTTTCTCCTATCCATCGGATAGAGATCGATCTGACCAAAATAAGGAGATTCTATTCTCCAAACTAAGCTAGTAAAAATAACAAAATTATAACAACTTTAACAAGTTTGTTACAAATGATCATTCATGATCAACACCTGCTTGAGAAAGGGTATAAAATTTTTCAAAGAAAATAACATCCCAACTCTCTAATAGCTTGATAAATGCGCCTATCAACCATCCAAGCATTGTAAAAGACCTGGAAAAATAAAATAACATCAAAATCTATTTAACTAATTTAAGACTAGCTACAATATATTCGATTATGTAGCTAGTCTATCACAAACAAATCATGCTATTTTAAAGCTTATTCAATCACAACAGAAATAACATTTAGTTACCCAAAATTAAGCATTCAAAAGTGATAGATGGTGTACTTTTGATCCTGTGATGAAATTAACATTAGTTGAATATTCTATAATCATGTCACCAAATTGCTTTGGCGTTTTAACTATGCGAGCTATGGAATTTTGGGATTTCAGTTTTAATCTATTGTTTTCTTCTTCTAACTCTATATTTTATCTTATGACTTGATTTAACCACATCTGTAGATAAGGAAAATCAGAGTAATACTTATGTACCCAAGACATATAGTTATGATAGTGATTAGGTTGTAAACCTGGAATTTAATACTGCTATCCATGTTATAGGTAAGGAGACACCTTGGAAATTAGATAATGAAACAGGGCTTTCATCAATTTGAAACTACACATCACCGAATTTAACTCTCATTCCATCAAACGTTTGGGAAAAATATTTGGCCACATCTAAGTTCAAACCCCTAAATGAATGAATGAAAGGTATCCACCCAACCTGTTTAAGTCTCTATGTGACACCGTCATGAGTTAGCAGGGTTTGGGAACCATCAGTTTCAATCCTAATGACAAGATCCATAATAGCGGTGAATCAGAAAAAAAAATGAAATGAACTTTATGGGGATGATCAAAATGAATGTTGAGTAGTGTAAAGAGATAAGCTTTGAAGTGAGCCAGGTAAACAGACCCTATGTGAGGTGAAATGTGCCTAAAATGAAAGTACCCAATTATCATTCCCGACTTGAAATATTGATTTCCTCCAGCCAATAAAATCACAGGCGTGGTCTGGACATCAAAACTTATGTAGCCATTTTTGTTCTCCACGAAACCTTGGTCTGCAAACAGAAAATTTTCCCTTGATGAGATCATAATGCACGCAATATCCAAAAAATTGGGTGAGGAGTAAGGACCATCATAAATGAACATGGTACAACATAGTTTTTTGGGGGTAATTGTGAGGTGGTCTTCCAAGCGCTCAGATTTCATTAAATATTTTCAAATTGCAATGATCAGCCTAAGTTTGTATATAAGTCGATATGACAAAAAATTATATGTAGCCATTTCACTTACCTAGGAAATAATCAATATTTTATTTAATTGTAACGATAATTATTAGATCATTTCTCATAGGTTACAACTATAAAAAACAAGAAATTTTTTCTTTTAAATTATGCATGCGATAATCACATATAAAGTTCCTTCTTAGTTCTTGTATACAAAATATAACTAAATTCATGCTTCTCTGTCATGAATTTAGAGAAGGGTAACAAACATCAAGTCTCACACGAAAAATTGAATGACCAAAATAAAAAGAAAACAAACTTGTACACTACGAGCTATCAATTTGATGAATCCTCTTGCCCAGAAGTGGAGCACAAGATGTAAAAAATGCTTCAGATAGAAACATAAAACAAGAGACTAGTTGAGCTACCAACAAAAATCTGACACTGAATTTAAAGCAAGAAGCAAAGAAGTAAGTGTAAATTGTTGTAAGGAAGGAAAAGGTAGTGCACACAATTCCAAGAAAGAAGAAGACAATGGTGCAAAGTTGTAGACAATATTTCAATCTGAAGTGGAGGATGATTCTTGGCTGTAGAATTTCAGATTTCAACATTTAAATTTTGGAGGTCTGAAGTTGCTACATAGAAAGTATATGATGAAATGTTTCCCATTGATTGAAAAAACCTAGAAAGAAAATGTGAAGGTTGCATCTTTGGAAAACATCATAGAGTGTCATTTCTAGTTGGAAAGTCATATAGAGCAAAAAATCCACTAGAAATTGTACATCAAGATATCTTTGGACCAATGCAAACACCACCTATAGGTGGAAACACCTATTTTATTACATTTATTGATGATTTCACAAGAAAAACATGGATTTATTTCCTAAAATAAAAATATGATGCATTTGGTTGTTTTCAACAGTTCAAATCACTTGTGGAGAACCAGAGTGATTATTACATCAAGGTTCTAAGAACTAGAAAAGGTGGTGAATATATTTCAAGAGATTTTCAAAACTTTTGTAAAACTCTTGGCATTCAGAAGAAATTTACTGCGCGGTATACACCACAGCAGAATGGTGTCACAGAAAGAAAGAATCACACCATCATGGAGATGGCATGCAATATGTTGGCAACCAAAAAATTGTCAAATGTGTATTTGGGTAAGGTAGTAGCAACTACAGTGTACATCATGAACATCTGTCCGAAAAAGAGTGTGAAAAAAAAGTTTCCTCAAGAATCCTGGACAGGTATTAAGCATAATGTTGCACACTTGAAAGTTTTTGGTTGTGTCGCATATGCACATGTTCCAAATGAGATAAGAAAGAAGTTAGATAACAAAGTACAAAAAATTATATTTCTTGGATACTCTGAAATTACAAAAGCATACAAGTTGTATGATCCTTTTGGAATAAAAGTTATAATCAATCACGATGTTCAATTTGTGGAGAATGAAGCATGGGATGGAAGGATGTAAAGGAAATTTAAAATTCTTGATGATATGGGGCATGATGACATGGAAGAAGAAGTGGTTCAAAAACCAATTATAAGTCAGAGAGAAGTTCCTTCCACTCCTGGAACTGCGACACAAATCACAACAAAAACTACTCCAGTAAGATATGCAGGTGCATAGTCCACACCTAGAGCACAACCAACTCCAATAAGCAGTCCGAGTAGTTCTACATATCCAGATCCAACATTAGCTAGTTTTTTATTAAGGAAGACAAGAAGTCTGTGTGAAATATACAATGATGAAACACCAACTGTTTTTTCAATTTTTTCTATGTTTTCACAAATATATGATTCATTAACTTTTGAAGAAGATGTCAAAGATGATGTATGGGCACAAGACATGGTTGATGAAATTGAATGCATAGAGAACAATCATACATGGAAATTGGTAGACGTACCTAAGAACAAGGATGTGATAAGTGTCAAGTGGAATTATAAAACTAAGCAAGATGCAAATGGAAATGTACAGAAGAACGAGAGGTTAGTTGCAAAATTTTTTACACAACAACCTAGAATAAATTTCAATGAAACATTTGCGCTAGTTGCATGGATGGACATAGTCATAACTGTGTTGGCTATTTTTGTGCATAATAAATGACATGTTTATCAAATGGATGTCAAGTCAACATTTTTGAATTGTCATTTAGAGGAAGAATTATATGTGGAAAAACCACAATGCTATAAGATTCGAGGACAATAATATACAAATTGAAGAAGGAATTATATGGATTAAAGCAAGCTCATAGAGCTTGGTAAAATCACATAGATTCCTACCTCACTTGGAATGGATTTCAAAGAAGTGATTGTGAGCCAACTCTGTACATCAAACAAAATCAACAAGATGTCATGTTAATTGTTTTCTTATATGTAGATGATTTTATTTTAACAGGCCATTTTGGCATAGAGGAATTTAAGTCATTCATGGAGGATAATTTTGAAATGAATGATTTGGGGATTATGAGATATTTTTTGGGAATTGAAGTTCACCGGTCCAAAGAAGGTATATTTATTTCACAATCTAAATATGCATATGAAATCTTGAAAAGATTCAACATGATAAATTCTAAAGCATCCCCAAGCCCTCTCATATTAGGATTAAGGTTAAGAAAGGAAGATGAAGGATCTAAAGTGGATCCCACACTGTTTAAAAGGTTGGTAGGCTACAAAAAAAAGTCATTATATTATGTATGGAGTGAAATTAATTTCAAGGTTCATGGAAAATCCAAAAGAATATCATTGGAAGAAATGTAAAAGAATTCTGAGATATGTGAATGGAACAAAATATTTTGACATTTTGTATTCTACTTTAGAAGATTTTAGACTTGTTAGATATACTGACAGTGATTGTGGAGAAAACATAGATGATAGGAAAAGTACCCGTGGGTAGACATTCCATTTTGGAACAGGTATAGTGTCATGGACATCAAGGAAGCAATATGTTGTAACTCTTTCTTCAGTTGAAGCTGAGTATGTCGCAACTAAAAGCGCAACTTGTTAGGTTGTTTGGATGAGAAGAATGTTAAAGGATTTACTGTAGGAACAACATGAACCCACTGCAGTGTTCTGTGATAACAAATTCACCATCACACTGTCTAAGAATCATGTGTTTCACAAGAAAACCAAGCACATTGATACAAGGTATCACTTTATCAGAAAATTGGTGAATAACAAATAATATTGCTTAGAGTTTTGCAGGTATAAAGAAGACATTGCAATTCTATATACAAAATCCTTGACAACAGATGCATTTCAGAATCTGTGCAGTTGTCTAGGAGTCGATGCAGTCACATATATTTGATAGTTCAATTCAATTTAATTTTTTGATGTAAATTTTGTGTTTTGAGTTTCCCACTTAATTATAAATAAGGGGGAGTGTTGGAAATATTAATTATAAGTCCTGAGTTTTATGTTTATGCCAAATTTGTCTATCATGGAAAGCATGTTTGTTTTTACAGTCTATCACAACAAGAAGGAGCGTAATTACTGAGTCGATCTTTAATCTTTCTCCAGCTCTATTTTTTTTATATACACTGGGGGAATCGAAAACTTGTGGTTCTCGTACTCACTTGACATGGGGTCGATCCCCGTCAGCTACCACTATTACCCCAGGTGCTCCACGCAGACCACAAGAATGGAGCACAAGTAAATCGTGGTATGAGTCGAACTTGAGACCTCCCTTTTACAAATTTCCTTCCATTTACACGGCACTTGCCGATTGGTCTACACCCCTGCAGGCCTTTCTCGAGCTCTGCTAATCAGATAGATTAATTCATATTTATTGTCATCTTAAATTTTTAAGTCGGTTTTCTTCTATAGGAAATCTTAGTATTAGCCTTTATATTTTCCGAGTTTGTAAAGAGTCGATATACAAATATAATAGTTGATATTTATAAGCAGCAGCAGGTGTGAAGAGAGTCGAACAATTATGAGATCACAAGCTTTGTTTTCTGAAAGTATGCAGAAGTTCTTGGAGCCAAAGCTCTACAGCATCCATGTTAGTAATATATTAAGTATTTGTGTGTTGATATATTCATGAGTTGTCTAGATGAATGATTTTAGTGCTAAGTTTTGTTAAACATCTTAAAGATATTTCTCTTTGTTTCTGTACAATTTTAAGTAGGTTTATATATTTTGAATATAAATGTGATATTATGTTCTTGAGTAGCACACTACTAAGAATTTCATTTATTAAGTGTTATCATCACACGGTGCAGTCTACAACATGGTTTTGAAACCATGCAGTAAGTTTAGAGAGATCGGGAATGAAATATTTAACTGCATTGTTTTCACAACTATGTTGCACAGAGTTTTTCTGCGCAATGTAGATTTGAGAAAATACTCCATGAAAATATACCAAATCAGTGTACCTATGCTAGAGTTCAAGCTTTGGACAATCTGGAAGGATCTTTGAGTGTGAGGGTCACCCATAACTCTGCAGATATGAAAAAGAAAATGGCACAGATTCCAAACATTTGAACTTGTAGTCACATTTCCCTCATAACTCAAAACCAATAAACATATATGAGGTGATGCAAGGGAGGAGTGAATCCAATTGATGTGGGGTTTCTTTTTAGTGTTCTCCTTTCCTCTATGCAATATTGGAACTCTACGATCAATGCCCAGGACAATGTGTCCTTCTCGAGCTAGCATAGTAGGCGCCAAACTTCAGGAATGACATTGACCCTTTTTAAAAGTTCTCGGAGGAAATTTTCCACTGTTTGTTTTTCGGAGGGGATGGGAGCGATAGGGAGGGGGAAATCGCCTTTACACTGTAGTAGAATTCCTCAATGGCTTATCTTCCCATGCTTTATTAAAGGTTGCTCTTCCAACACTTTAGTAAAGGGGCTAAAATGACAAGAAATATACATGTGTCCTCACTCCTTTGTCATAGATCATCTAATAGATCAACACCCCAAATTTCTCTTCAATTTCTGAATGATTTGAACTGATCTGCTCTCCCTTCACTTGGATCAGAGCTTCTCCACTTGAATCGAATGTACTTCTCTCCACTTTGTGAAGAGGCTTACGTATCCCGACACAAAATCTTTGGATAACACATGGGGTTTCAATAGTCGTCTATCTATTAAATAAGGGAGTAGGCTAACTCAGGAGCAATATTCCCTCCCAAGTGTCCTTACTCGGGAAGGTATCTTTCTGACGACCCCCATTCGTACTATGGAACTATCCCCCAGATGCTAAGATTTCTCCAGAGTTAGTCTAATCCCACCCTTTGATGCTCCTCGAATTTGGTCTTTTGTGGTCATTCAAAATTTTTTGAAAGCTCCAGGCTTGCCCTTCTTTAATGCTCTTCTAATTTTCTCTCTAGAGATCATTCAATTTTTTTCGAAAGCTCGAGGACCTCCCTTCTTGATTTTGAAATCAAAACAGGAAACATGGTATTAGGATTCAAAGTTGGGCATGGACGAATCAACTGCAACAACAACAATATCATCTAAGATAGGTTGGTGCTGATCTCTTTGGCGAGATAGTTAGTGGTGAGGGTGATAGGCGATAAAATATTATGATTAATATGGGTAAGCTTCGTGTGATGTTTGGCATTCTGAGCATGTTTGTTGTGTTAGTGGTTTTAGTGAATGGTGGTAAAGACATTAAAAACAAGAGGGTAGTGTATAAGCCTAATAATTCTCCCATTAGTGCCAGTGGGGGTTTGGGAGGAGGCATGGGTTGGGAGGAGGTGTTGGTTTAGGTGGAGGTTCTAGTCTGGATTGAGGATCTAGCCTGGGTGGAGCCTATAGGGGTATTGGATTGGGTGGAGGTTTTTCCTGTTAGTTATAACCTCAAAAGTGTGTGGCTATACACTGCTAGCTATTTTGGCATGCTATACCAGTCGTTAGGATTTGGTTTTGACTTCTTGATTTGGTGGTTTTTTTTCCCTTTATAGCTTTATCCTATTCATCTAATACAATAGCGCTCTACACTTTCCTATTCTAGATATGTCTCTTATGTATTGTCTATTTCATTTATAGTTTTTTCATGGTATTAGAGAACGAGAGGTAATACCCTTTACAAAGCCTCGAGAGCAGTCCGCTAAAGGAGCATAGGAAGAGTCCTCTAAAGGAGCATTGGAGACATCAGTCTCCTAAAGAAGAGCGTGAGCGAGATTTGCAGAAGAAGATTCAAGACAAAGAACTTTAAGAATTCGTGGAATCCTTTCTTCCTAAGGAAGATGCAGAAGTAGCATACAAGAAGCTACAACAGTCGTTAGATCAACCACGGGAACAGATCAGGGCCATCAGATCAAGAAAAGATAGGATGAGAAGCATGCAGAGGGGCCAACCAGATCTCAGTTGTTAGATATAAGTACGAGCAACAACATATGTCAGATCATTTAAAGATTAAGTCATGATCGTTAGATCCCGGTGAAGGAAGATTAGCGACGAAGAGCCACTGCGGAAATCACAATGGAAATTAAAGAGGGTGTAGGTTCAAACTCTACAATCCCTCAGGATCATTGATCTTGCTAGATCAATAGATCAACGGTGGACAATGACCCCACTAGGGACGAGCATCTTCTCCTTGTGGATATCGGGAAGGAAAATAATGCGGGAGCAACTTCAAGCTCCACAATCACTCGTGGTCATTGATATTCACAGTCTATTAAAACACGATCATCAATCTTCCAAGGTGAGATAAGCGCCCAAAGGTTTAAGTTAAGGTCAGAGCTCCCAGTCGCATGGAGCAATCAAAGTGAACTCGTGCAAGGGTTATCTCCTGAAGTTCCCGAAACGAATCTTGCCCGTCGATCTAGGTAGACGACGTGTGTCAGTGTATCTTAAGTCCAGTGGGGGTGGTGGAATGGGTGGAGTTTTTGGTGTGGGTCGGGGCCTGGTTTCGGCGGTGGTTCAAGAAATGGAGATGGAGGATGGGTGGGAGGTGGTGTTCTCTTTGGAGGAGGGTCTGGTCTCGGCGGTGGTGGCTGGTTGGGTGGTGGCTTGAGAGGTCGAGGCTATGGCGCCCTTGGTGGAGGTCTTGGTATGGTGTTGGAAGTGGTCTTGGTGGTCTTGGTGATTTCTGATGCAGATGTTTGACATGGGTCTGCCTCTTCGATGGAGAATAATATATGACTATATTTTTTGTAGGAAGCGGCTTCTAGCCTTGCATCGAGCAAACGTACTGGCTTCCACTTTGTCATAGAATGTTCTATTGATAAGTTAGTTGGGGTTTGGCGTTTGCAGATATAGTTGCATGCATGTTTTGATGTCGTAGAGTGTTCTATTGATATGGGAGTCGGATTTTGCAGATATAAATCCATGCATTTTCTATCTTATATTGCATTGGTATTGTATTGTTCTGTTAATGGAATGCTTATACCCATATGTTGTTCAGAGTTCTACTATGGATTTTGTCTATTTAGGTTTATATTTGATTTATAACAGTGAGATATGGCCATGGGATTAAATCCATTTGTAGTTTTCTTAATGTGGTTGGTTTATGAGTTTATTTAATATTTTAAGGTTTTATGTAATTTGTTAGAGCATAGCCGCCGGTTCTCTAAAGATAGCACCAACCTATGAGATCCTAGATACTGATAGGTATGACCATAGAAAATCGAAATCAACATTACTTAAAAAGCCACTTTGTTGTACGTCACCTGGCAATGTAGGTAGGGGAGGAGGAGGAAAATTGTTTGTTGAGGGAAATTAAAAGGCTTGAACGTTTTCCCTACACGGATATTAAGGAATATTGCAAAATAATATCTCTTTATGGAAATAATATTACATCTCTACTCTCAACCGAATTGAGATGTCCAAATTTGGTGACTCTAATCTTAACTGGAAATAGAGGCATGAAAGAGGTTTGAGATGTATTTTTTCTCAAACTCATTTCTTTGAAAGTGTTGGATTTATCTCAAATCGAGATAGAATCATTTTCACGATCTTTGTGGCAACTCTCACAACTCTGATCTTTAAATTTAAGTTATACTAAAATTTAAGAGATGCCTCAAAGCTTCGGTAATCTAAATCGCTTCCAATTATTATATCTTGTAAATTGTATAAATTTAAAATCCTTTCCATCTCAACTCAAATAGGACATCTTAAAGATCTAATTTTATGTTTTATTAAAATAGAAAATTATGGATGATATAGTTAACTAAAAATCTATTTTTGAAAATGTAATTTCCATGGCATTGTAGTTTATAGTTTTACTTAGTTTTTAAAAATGAGTAAATTAGTAATGGTAGTTAATTCACAAAAGTTTTCTTATTACATGTAAAATTTAAAATTATTTGAAAATTCGAGAGGGACAACCTATTTTTATTGTATTTGTTTATTATATTAAAATGGACATTCAAGATATATGTCAAAATATCTATGACATATTAGTTTATCATTATATTAAAATAAGAATTTTTTTATATATAAATATAATTAAAATATATATTAAAATTATTGGAAAATATGAGAAAGATGATATTATTTTTTATTTGATTCCATAAGTATAGTGGAAAAAATGTCCAAAATATATATAACATTTTAGTAGAACATTAATTATATATATAAGATATAAATTATTTTAAAATATCTTGTTTTAAATTTAGTGTGTATTTTAAGCCATTATTTATAATTTATTTTTTTATTTAGTTCTTATTTATGATTAATATTTCATAAATTTGAATAATACATTTAGAATTCATTTTATGAAATTAATATCACTAAAATAAAATACATTATATTATTATTATTATGTAAACAAATTAAATAAGTATTATTTTTTTTCATTTAATTTAGGAAAATATTATATTTATTTTAAAAATATTTTGTATTTTTAAATTTAAATTATTTTATATATTAAAAAATTTCATATAAATATTAACAATTTTATTGTTTGTTGAGATCAATAATAATTTATAATAACAAAAATTTAATTATTTTGTTGTTTTAATTTTTTGAAATGAATTGTTAATTATTTTGTTGTTTTATTTTTTTTAAAAATATTATATTTATTTTAAAAATATTTTGTGTTTTTAAATTTAAATTATTTTATATATTAAAAAATTTCATATAAATATTAACAATTTTATTTTATTGTTTGTTGAGATCAATAATAATTTATAATAACAAAAATTTAATTATTTTTTTGTTTTATTTTTTTTGGAAATGAACTGTGTATAAGTTTTAAGGAAGTTTGTAAACTTACTCACAATTCATCTCCAAAAAGTTAAAACAACATAATGAATAACCTTGAAAGCTTATACTTTATTTTAATTTTTAAATAATGTTGTTTATAAGATCTAATAGCTTACAAAAAAAAATATTAATGAGACCACTTTTTCATAGTCATCTTCTACTTTATTAAAATCACAAACTATACAAATTCTTTCTTTGAAGCATATTTTAGGTCTTCTCAACTTTTGAGTTTTACGTTCCAATATGTTTTAGGTCTTGTCCACTTTTTAGTCGTACTATGATTTTTTCTTAGTTTTGGAATATTTGTTTTCTTCTTGATCTTAGAAACAATAAAGAGAGTTTTTATAGTGTAACTTGGATTAATAATCTCTTTATAGTATACCAACTTTTTCTTATTCTCAATCTCTTTATAACATCACAGCTTTTATTTAAAGTTAGTTATGATAATACTATAAATGATGTTGATATTATAAAGGGAATCCTCTTCTACTATCCCACAACAGTGGAGCCAAGAAATAACATCTCTAGTTCATCCTTTATTTATCATTGAGTGACCTTTGCTACTATTGAAGCTCTTAGAGGAAGCATCTATTTCTTCATTGTAGCCAATTTGCACAATAAGCACCTTATCATAGAATTGTTCTCCACATGTGGGTGACCAATTCCTAGGAGAAGGATAAGGTAAGGTGTACTGCCTTTGATGATTTATTATAAACAAATCTTCTAAATTTGCTCAATTTTCCTCCAAATCACCCTACAAATTATACAACCATTTACTTCACATTGATATAGAATCACTAAGATAATAAGCATGCCAAAGAGAAACTTTTTTTTTTTCCAAAACTACAACTCAACTTTTTAAAGATTATTTTTAAAGCCAAAAATATATTTCCATTCCACTTTAGCTTATGATGAATGTCAATTCCAAAATAGTTGTATGAAGGGACTTCTTGCAAGTTCTAGTTATCATAAACAAACATAGGGTATCTAGCATGCCAATATTTGATGATCATTGTCTTTGTTTTACTGGTATTCACAATCATCCTAGAGTTAGTGTACAAATAGTTAAAAATTTAAAGTTGATTTTGAAGGTCAAAAGTCTTCCTTAATAAAGAAACAATGGCATATTCATAAAGGAGGATGATAACTAGCCTCACAGTACAATTTTACACACACCTTATTCATATAGGAAATATTATAACTCTTCTATGTAAAATTCAAAAAAGATAGAGGACTAGTAGCTTATGGGTTACTCCAAAAGTGTTTTTAGCTAGCTAGGAGAGCATTATGTCCCCTAGTCCCATGGTGATTCTACATGGGCATATGGATGTCTCTATTTCAGTGGATGTTTGATATTGGATAGAGTGTTGGCATAGTGCACTTACCTAGGAGGTTTTTCTCCCATGCGACATGATCACTAACCCATTAGATGCACATAATGGTGATGTCGGTTACTTGATTATAAGAGGTACTTACCTAGGAGGACGAGTTCTCAGAATTTGGAGGGAATTTGTTCCCAAGAGCATAGGACCATGTTGCATAAACATTGATGTTGGATACTTACCCTGAGAATACTTGCATTAAGGAGCATACTTCATATATGTTGGTTGTGGACCCAACCATACATGTTGAGGAGAATCATTGGAACAATAAACTACAATGGCACACATGTTCAAGAAGAATGAGTAGAAGAGGACATGTGGCATAAATATGGAAGAGGAGCACCTTGCATGAGGACACTTGGGAATGAAATTCCTTGTAAAAAGTGGTGTCGGGCTAACAACTAGTTGGATAGGGAAACATCATACAGGAGGGGTGTTGGGCCCAAAGGGGAATAATTATTGGAGGGAAAAAGACCTTGGGGTTAGATAAAACCATAGTATGATACATGTCATCCTTTTATTGTATAGAACTCCATGAGGGGTCACTTTGTTGACATAGGTCTAGGTTTACTTGTGTGGACCTAGTCCTTGTTTTAGGCCTTCCTCATATATATAGGGAGAGAGTCTTTGTCATTACTTATTATCAATGTACTCATTATTCTATCTTTTGTAATTGTCTTGTAGAGTATTTGTATGGAGAAATACCTAGAGTTTGTGGTGTAAATCCTAGAGGAGACATGAAGATTGATGTTGGCACTTGAAGATTTTCTGGGAATCCTTACTTGTCTTATACAATATGACACTAAAATATGAGTGCTAGAGGATTTAAGTTGAATTGGATACATTTTTTTCTCGTAGGCTTGAGTTACTCACAATTGTATTGTCCTATATAGTCCATGGCTCTTGTTGTGACGTAAGAGGAAGTAGCACTAGGGTTTCAACCCTAGAAAATACACCCAAAAAAATATAGCTATCACTTTGTGTGATATTTCCACTTTATTCTTCTGTATGATGTATGGAGGATAGGAAATGACCATGGAATGCTATATGTAGCCTTACTTATTGAGTGGAGGACTCTTGAGCTTGGGTGATACCTTTCTTGGAAGAAGACTTGTGTATTATAATCTTGATGTTACATGGAGGCCTTGGTGCTTATGATGATGCAAGATTTGAAGTGCTAGGGTTTGAGGAAGAAAACCATAGGATGGACATGAGGACTTAGAGACTAGCGTTAGAGTTTACTTTTCATGCTTGAACTTGTGTGATGCAAGTTGGATAGGGTTTGTAAACCCTAAGGAAGACATGAGCATTAATTAGTGTGGAGACCTAGAGCATGGTGAGATGCTTTACTTAAAGAACTTAGACCTTCATGTGAATCTTGATAGTGTTGAAATATTGTCCAAGGGGGGGTGAATCACTATTGCTTTTTATTTTTAAAATTTTAGTCAATTATTAATAAATCAATTAATTAATCATAACAATTTGATCAACAAGAATGTAACATGCAAGTTACAATTGTGTGAGAGATAACAATCTCTCTCTTCTTCTGAGCACCAAATCAAGGAAACATCAATCCCCTAGTTTTAGAGCACCAACTCTAGGAAGCACCAACTCCATTGTTTCAGAGCACCAACTCCCTTGTTTCAAAGCACTGACTCTAGGAAGCACCAACTTCCTTGTTTCAGACTCTAGGAAGCATCAACTCCCTTGTTTCAGAGCACCGAATCTAGGAAGTACCAACTCCATTGTGAAACAAGTTTTAACCTGCAAAAGACTGTAATCCTCCCGATCTCCTCCCTACCACCCTCACTGCATAAGAATGTTTACAATTTCTATCTTACTTTGCTCTTCCGGGAAAACTTTCTTTCCACCACAATTTCTAGTTTATATAGTATTTGAATAAGTATAAGATGGAACCAAGATATCTTTTGAAAATGAACCACCATTTCACTCTTCATTTAATATTAAAAATAATGTTAGCATTTAACAATTGATTTTAACTTAAGAGACTTCAAATCCTTTGTAAGATATTTATCCCTTCATGTGTAAATAATCTTGTAATAACAATGAAATGTTTGAATGCCAATTCCATCAAATTATTCCATGGGCCCTTTAAATTGTTAAAAAATCAAATTCTGCAAAGGCTCTTTCTTCAACTCAATTTAACAAATGGCCGCGGGCTCAAAACCACGACTTTATCAATTCATATTATCGACAATTTGAGGCTTCTTTTCAAATTTAGTATAACTTAAATTTAAAGATCAGAGTTGTGAGAGTTTCCACAAAAATCGTGGCAATGATTTTATATCTGTTTGAGATAAATCCAACGCTTTCAAAGAAACGAGTTTGAGCAAAAATACCTCTAGAACGTCTTTCATCCCTCTATTTCTAATTAAGATTAGAGTCACCAAATTTGGACATGTCAATTCTGTTGAAAGCAGGTTCCTACAACAAATATAGTCATATATTATTCTCCATCGAAAAGGCAGACCCATGTCAAACGTTTGCATCAGAAATCCCCAAGACCACCAAAACCACTTTCAGCGCCGCGACCAAGACCTCCACCAAAGGCGCCACTGCCTGGACCTCCCGAGCCACCACCCAACCCGCCACCACTGCCAAGACTAGACCCTCCAAAGCCAACACCACCTCCCACCCATCCGTCGCCGCCAAGTCTTGAACCACCGCCGAAACCAGGCCGTGGCCCACACCAGAACCTCCACCGAACCCAATCCACCAGCCTCATCGTCTCCACCACCTCTTCCCAGACCAGATCCTCAGCCCAGACCATAACCTCCACCTAAACCAACACCTCCGCCCAGTCGATGCCTCCTCCTAAACCCCCGCCGGCCTCAAACCCCCACCGCCTCAAATGGGAGAATTATCGGGCTTATACACTACCCTCTTGTTTTAACGTCTCTACCACCATTCGCTAAAAACACTAACGCAAAAAACACACTCAGAATGCCAAACATCACGCGAAGCTTACCCATTTTACTCAGAATATTTTATCTCCTATCACCCTCACCGCTAACTATCTCACCAAAGAGATCAGCGCCAACCTCCCGCACATGATCATGTTGCTGTCGCAGCTGAGTCTGCCATGCCTAGCTTTGAATCCCAATACCATGTTTCATGTTTTGATTTTGCCCAGCTTTGAATCGTGTTACGTTTTGATTTCAAAATCAAGAAGGGCGGGCCTGGAGCTTTCGAAAAAATTTGAATGACAGCGGGAGACCAAGTGCGAGCTTGGAGCTTTTGAAAAATTTTGAATGACTATGGGAGACCAAATTTGAAGAGCATTAAAGGGTGAGAGTAGGTTAACTCAGGAGCAATCTCAGCATTTGGGAATAATGCCCATTCTCAAACTATGGGTATAGTACCACGGCACGAACTCTCCTAGTAAAGCTACCTGCCACAATAAATACACTCTGAAGGGAAAAGTACTCCCAAATTAACCTACTCCTGAAGTAAGTCACATTGAATACAATGGATCCAACGGATCTGTGATCTAACTGATAACAAGAGCTGAAATAAATGATTCACAATGGACTAAACTGGTGAGCTGGCAGACAGCCTAACAAGTGCAGATTACCTATTCTAACTACTTCGATTACTTAATCCTGTTGACTTTGTTAATGCCCACATCATTTCTCATCGACTTATCATTGAAGTTGATATGTTCTAGAGTTGGTCCTCAAAATGAAAGCTTGGATACATTTTCGAAGAATCAGTCAAGACCACTCATTTTTTTTTTTAATTTTATTTAGACTTTTTTGAGCCGGACGACTGACCCATAAAGTTCTCTGCTTCGGTACAGTGTTACAATCTCTATTTTAAAAGAGTTCGATATTTTAAATACTTCTTCACCACCTTTTTTAATCTCCACACACATATATATATATATATACACGTCGTCAGTTTTGAAAAGCAATTCATATTTCCCATTCCACAATCTGGTTAAAGAGCTTTAGAATGACTGACAATTCATAACATTCTCGCATATGAAATATATATTTACTGTGGAAAACGGAAACAGCTCGGAGTTCGGATTTAGGGTTTTACTGGAAAACGGAAACAGCTCGGAGTTCGGATTTAGGGTTTTACAAATACCCGACTCAAAAGACAAAACAACAAATAAACTCGGCGCACTCTACTCTGCGTAGTCAAACAAATAAACTCCGCACGCTCCAACTCCACGTGCACTCCAACCAAGAATGATGTGAGAAATGCTTAAAGCTAATATTTAAATCGGACGAGTTTACAAATTCAATAAAAAAAAAAAAATCAACTGAGCGAACACCTCCGAATACAAATATTTTTTTATTCAATATGCTTTCAAGCTCACATAAATTACAATCCGTCCGTTTCAGGTATTTATAAAACAAAAATTGCCCCTTTGATCTTTGGAAAAATTTAACTAAAACGGTGATGGTATATCGTGGCCTTCAAAGGTTAAGGCGACCACCGTTTGAGCTATCAGTAAAATGGTGCTTGATCTTTGAGTATTGAAGGGTCAAGACAGCTACCAATTCTCTTAATCATTTCAGAGCAAAGCGAACTGAAAATATGTAAAACAAAATTGTTGTAAACAATGCATTACACCTTGCAGACCCCAATATTTCTTCTATGGATTTTAAACAATTAATTTCCAAAAGGCTTTGTAAATATGTCTGTAAATTGTTCTTCACATCTGCAGAACTGAACAAGAATTTCTTTACCATTTACCAACGCTCAAATGAAATGATACCTCGTATCAATATGTTTACTCTGCTTGTGAAAAACGTGATTATTTGACAATGCAATGGAAGATTTATTATCACAGATAATCTGAGTTGCACCATTATGCTCATATAATAATTCATTTAAGGTTCTTCTCATCCATACAACTTGACATGCAGTTGTTGCTGTTGCAACATACTCTGCCTCGGTAGAAGATAAAGTCACTATGGGTTGTTTCTTTGATGCCCATGCCACTGCTCCAAATCCAATAATGAGCACATAACAAGATGTGCTCTTCCCATCATCAATGGAACCCACAAAATCACTATCAGTATATCCGATCAGCTCAAATTGCAAGCTTGATGTGTATCGGATACCAAAATCAATTGTTCCAACAATGTATCTCAGGATCCTCTTTCCTGCTTGCCAATGAGTACTCTTCGGAGTCTCCATTAATCTGGAAATTAAACTTACAGCAAACATAATATCAGGTCTCGTTGTTGTTAAATACATAAGGCTTCCAACCAACTTATTATACAGAGTTGGAACAACATATCATCCCTCATCATATTTTCTAAGTTTAGTACTAGTTGCCATTGGTGTTGCACCTGGTTTACTATTCAGCGTTCTATACATTTTCAATACTTCATTTGCATATTTAGTTTGACAAATGAAAATGCCATCATCAGATTGATCCACTTCAATTTCAAGAAAATATTTCATCAATCCTAAATCAGTCATCTCAAACTTTGTTTTCATGGCATTTATAAAATCATCTACAGATAAATCTCCAGTAAAAATCAAGTCATCAACATACAGACAGACAATCAAAATTTTACCTTCCTGGTTTACCTTTGTATACAGAGTTGGTTCACTTGGACTTCTGTTGAATCCAACACTAATCAGGTACTCATCAATTCTGCTATACCAAACTTTGGATGCTTGCTTCAATCTATATAAAGATTTCCTTAACTTGTAAACTTTATCTCTATGCTTATCAATATCATAACCCAGAGGTTGTCTTACATAAACCTCTTCTTCCAAACATCCATTCAAGAATGCAGACTTAACGTCCATCTGATGCATGATCCATTTATTCTGAGCTGCAATAGCTAAGA
>JZKD02S1855993.1:1180137-1190730 GCA_000966675.3 Picea glauca | reverse complement strand
TTAAAGAGCTTTAGAATGACTGACAATTCATAACATTCTCGCATATGAAATATATATTTACTGTGGAAAACGGAAACAGCTCGGAGTTCGGATTTAGGCTTTTACAAATACCCGACTCAAAAGACAAAACAACAAATAAACTCGGCGCACTCTACTCTGCGTAGTCAAACAAATAAACTCCGCACGCTCCAACTCCACGCGCACTCCAACCAAGAATGATGTGAGGAATGTTTAAAGCTAATATTTAAATCGGACGAGTTTACAAATTCAATAAAAAAAAATCAACTGATCGAACACCTCCGAATACAAATACTTTTTTATTCAATATGCTTTCAAGCTCACATAAATTACAATCCGTCCGTTTCAGGTATTTATAAAACAAAACGGTGATGGTATATCGTGGCCTTCAAAGATTAAGGCGGCCACCGTTTGAGCTATCAGTAAAATGGTGCTTGATCTTTGAGTATTGAAGGGTCAAGACGGCTACCAATCCGTTGTTATTCAGGCGGTAAAATGATTATTGTTTGACATACTCCTTCTTAATCATTTTAAAGTAAAACAAACTAAAAATATGTAAAACAAAATTGTTGTAAACAATGCATTATACCTTGCAGACCCCAATATTTCTTTTATGGATTTTAAACAATTCATTTTCAAAAGGCTTTGTAAATATGTCTGCAAATTGTTCTTTAGATCTGCAGAACTGAACAAGAATTTCTTTACCATTTACCAACGCTCAAATGAAATGATACCTCGTATCATTATGTTTACTCTGCTTGTGAAAAACGTGATTATTTGACAATGCAATGGAAGATTTATTATCATAATCTAAGTTGCACCATTATGCTCATACAATAATTCATTTAAGATTATTCTCATCCATACAACTTGACAAGCAGTTGTTGTTGTTGCAACATACTTTGCCTCAGTAGAAGATAAAGTCACTATGGGTTGTTTCTTTGATGCCCATGCCACTGCTCCAGATCCAATAATGAGCACATAACCAAATGTGCTCTTCCCATCATCAATGGAACCCACAAAATCACTATCAGTATATCCAATCAGCTCAAATTTCAAGCTTGATGTGTATCGGATACCAAAATCAATTGTTCCAATAATGTATCTCAGGTTCCTCTTTCCTGCTTGCCAATGAGTACTCTTCGGAGTCTCCATGAATCTGGAAATTAAACTTACAAAAAACATAATATCAGGTCTTGTTGTTGTTAAATACATAAGGCTTCCAACCAACTTATTATACAGAGTTGGATCAACATATGATCCCTCATCATATTTGCTAAGTTTAGTACCAGTTGCCATTGGTGTTGCAGCTCATTTACTATTCAGCATTCTATACATGTTCAATACTTCATTTGCATATTTAGTTTGACAAATGAAAATGCCATCATCAGATTGATCCACTTCAATTCCAAGAAAATATTTCATCAATCCTAAATCAGTCATCTCAAACTCTGTTTTCATGGCATTTTTAAAATCATCTACAGATAGATCTCCAGTAAAAATCAAGTCATCAACATGCAGACAGACAATCAAAATTTTACCTTCCTGGTTTACCTTTGTATACAGAGTTGGTTCACTTGGACTTCTTTGAATCCAACACTAATCAGGTACTCATCAATTCTGCTATACCAAACTCTGGATGCTTGCTTCAATCCATATAAAGATTTCCTTAACTTGTAAACTTTATCTCTATGCTTATCAATCTCATAACCCAGAGGTTGTCTTACATAAACATCTTCTTCCAAACATCCATTCAAGAATGCAGACTTAATGTCCATCTGATGCATGATCCATTTATTTTGAGCTGCAATAGCTAAGACCATCCTCATTGTGTCAATTCTTGTTATAGGAGGAAAGGTTTCATTGTAATCAATATCGGGTTGTTGACTAAACCCCCAAGCTACAAGTCTTGCCTTGTACTTTTCAACTTCACCTTCTGCATTTAGTTTAGTCTTATAAACCCACTTAACACCAATATTGTTTTTACCTTCAGGTAAATTGATAAGATGCCAAGTTTTATTTCTTTCAATGGAATCAATCTCCTCATTCATTGCTTTTATCAAAACATCCTCTTTAGCAGCTTCATCAAAACTTACAGGATCACATGCAATTAGTGCAAAATTTGAAATCTGATCTACTTCTTCATTTTGATCATATAATTCTCTTAAGATCCTAGTATTTTTAGCTTTAAATATGTTTTTCAATGATGTTAAAGTAGGATTCGATTCACTACTTACCTGTGAATCTGCTTGATGTCCACCATGTCCAGATGGCTCACCATGCTCATGAGTACTGGGCGTTCTAAATTGAGATGGGATGATATATGGTGCTTCCCTTGTAGGACTTCTCGCTGCAGGCGTATGTGCATGTGGAACCAACTATCCACCACCTTCAACCTTCTTATCTCCATCATCATCTTCAGGGGGTAACACATCTCCCTCTGAAACATATTTATCAATACTTCCATCCGAGGCTTCCTCTTCTTTAAATTGAACATCTCTTCCTATTACATACTTTTTGGTGATGGGATTGTAGATTTCATATTCCCTAGACTCTTCGCTGTATCCAACAAAGATACATCTCTCGCTTATGCCATCCAACTTCCTCCTCATTTCTTCAGGTACATGCGCATATGCTACACATCCAAAAATTCTGAAATAAGAAACATTGCAAGGTTTACCATCCCAGGCTTCCTGAGGTGCACGATCTCTTACAGCCTTGGTTGGACTTCTATTCAAGATAAAAATAGAGCAAAAAACTTCATCTCCCCAATATTCATTTGAAATATGCTTCTCTTTCAATATGCTTCGAGTCATATACATGATGGTCTGATTCTTCCTTTCAGCCACTCCATTTTGTTGTGGAGTATATCGAGCAATAAACTGCCTTTTAATTCCATGAAAAACACAAAATTCAATGAATTCATTCAGTTTATACTCACATCCTCTGTCATACCTTAAGATTTTAATGGTTCAACCACTTTATTCTCAACCATAGACTTAAACCCCTTGAAAACATCAAAGGCTTCAGATTTCTGTTTTAACAAATACAATGAAGTTTTCCTACTAAAATCATCAATAAAAGTCATAAAATAAACACTTCCATTCAAAGAAGGTGTTTGCATAGGTCCACACAAATCCGTGTGGATAATTTCCAATGGATCTTTTTCTCTGTAGGAAACAGCCGAAACAAATTTCTCTTTGTGATGCTTCCCAAGTATACACCTCTCACAAGAGCTTGCAGGTTGCTGAATACAGGGCAACCCCTTTTCTAACAGATCTAACAGATCTAAGCCACCAAAATGTAAATGACCATATCTCAAATGTCATAACCAAGATTCATCTAAACTTCCAGCTTTATAAGCATTCAAAGAACCACTGAAATCATTTCTCATAACAAGTGGAAACATTCTATTCTTGGTCATCTCTACTCTTCCAATCAACTGTTTGCTGGGTAATTTATCATAGATTGTACATACCTTGTTCTTGAAGAACACTCTGTACTTTTTCTCCAACAACTATCCAACACTAATAAGATTGTATTTTAAACGAGGCACAAAATAAACATCATCAATATTTATTTTCTGATTATTCTATGTGTAGACTGGAACTACACCTTTACCATTAATTGTAACCTTACAGTCATTTCCCAGTTTTACTTCAGACTGAATACTATTGTCAATAAATGAAAATAAATCCTTATTACCAGTCATGTGGTTACTGCAACCACTATCCAAAAACCAAATATCATTTGCACTTTCCTGAGTGACATTATAGGTAAAAAGCACAGGATTTTAATGATCCTCGGACTCATTTGTAATATGTGCAGAATGTTTTCCAGCATCTGTCTGTTTCTTCCAACATTTGTTAGCAAAATGCCCAAACTTCTTAGAATAGTAACATTTTACTTTAGCTTTATCATACCTTTGATTTTCTTGCTGCCAGGGTTTGTTGCTGCTCCCTCTTAAATTAGGAGGATTCTGTTGGAACTTCTCTTCAGACTCTAATTCAGTTTTGTTGTCCCTTCGACCCAAAAATCGACCTCCTCTTCCACGATTATAAAACTTTCCTCTACCTTTGCCTCTAGTAACATGCAGTTGAGATTTGGAAACATGCTCCATTGATCCTTCTTCATATTTAGATATCCTAGATTCATGAGCAACAAGGGAACCAGTTAATTTATCAATTTGCATTTGACTTAAATCTTTAAATTCCTCTATGGGCACAACTATAGGTTCAAACTTCTTGGGTAAACTTCTCTCTTATTTTCAATATTATCTCCATATTGTCTAAGCTAGTTCACAACACTCATCACTTGAGTCATGAAAGTATCAACACTTTTATTATCCTTCATCTTCAAATTTTCGAAATCTCTTCTTAAATTCTGTAATTTGACTGTCTTCACCTTGGACACACCTTGATAACAGGTTTCAAGAATGTCCCAAGCCATCTTCGAAGATACAGCACTAGAAATTTTCGTAAAAATGAATTCAATTAATCCTTGTTGGATTAATCCAAGAGCCTTTTTATCCTTCTTTCTATTTTCCTTCAGCAAAACACGGTCAGCATTAGAGAGAACCAATTTGCTGCTACATCAGCTCGCTCAACATAACCATCATAACATAGGTCCTTAAATCTTGAGAATGCAAAATCATCCTCATCCGAATACACCAGAAATCATATGACTTCTCGCTCAGGATAAGAACCTGAATCTAAGAAGAACTACTACGATACATAACCATTTATATAAAATTTGAAAGAAATTAAATACAAAAAGGTAAAATTGGGCACCAACAAGAATTATATGTACCGAACTGAGTCTCTGCTCAATCAAACAAATAAACTCAGCACGCTCCAACAAATAATAAACTCTGCGTAGTTAAATAAACAAACTCCGCGCACTCCAACTCCTTACATGCATGCTCCAACCAAGAATGATGTGAGAAATGCTTAAAGATAATATTTAAATCTGGCGAGTTTACAAACTCAATTAAAAAATAAATCAACGGAGCCAGCAACTCTGAATACAAAAAAAAATTATTCAATATGCTTTCAAGCTCACATAAATTACAATCCTTTTCAAGTATTTATAAAACAAAAATTGCCCCTTCGATCTTTGGAAAAATTTAATTAAAACATGATGGTATATCGTGGCCTTCAAAGGTTAAGGCGGCCACCGCTTAAGCTATCATTAAAACGGTGCTTGATCTTCGAGTCTTGAAGGGTCAAGACGGCCACCAATCCTTCGTTATTCAGGCGGTGAAATGATTATTGTCTGACATTTACCACGTCAGTTTTCAAAGACAATTCATATTTCCCATTCCACAATCGGGTTTAAGATCTTTAGAACGACTGACAATAACCTGCATTCATCAACCTTCTCCCAATAGATTTTACTTATGCGTCATTTACCATGTTTGTAAAGTGTAACTATGGCTAGACATCAAGATAAACAAGTGGCAGCAAGTCCTTGTCAATTTTGGAGAGAAAAGCACGGATCTTTAAGCTCTCACAGCAGGAACAGAGTCACCTATGTTAGCTCAACAGAACTTCATCCAAGTTCAGACAAATTTCAGGAGAAGTTCAGGTTTGTTTAATAAAAGGAAAGATCAGCCACATACAGTGCTTCCATAATTTGACTTGTTACATTGTTACATAACATGTTTTAAATAAATAAAATTCAACAATGAAGCTTTATATTAAGGTGAGTATCTCCGAACTCTTACCCTCATCTGGTGCTTACATCTATGAATCAAAATGTGAATTTATTTCCGCAAAATGTCCCATGTCCTTTATAGCGGGCCTCCGTATGAGTTGGGATCAGTTCAGTGTGGGTGGCTTACTTTCAGCATCCTGATTGTAGCCGGAGCCGTTCTTCATCTGTAGTTCTGAATTTTTAAATTAAAAAAAATATTTTTTTTTTTTACTAAATGACAATTTCTCAATAAAAAATAAAAAGAAGAAGCTTAATTAGCTAAAGAAAAACAACCAAAACTAGCCTACGTACCAAGAGAAAACCAGATGTCTCCATAGAAAAGACGGATCAAAAGAGAGTAAAACAAGTTGGAAAGATAAAACTTCGATGCTTAATAACTCAAGATACATGGCAAGTTATAGTTTTTAGTTCTTCATATAATTCTGAGTTTAATCAAATAAACAATAACAAACAGCCCTTTTTCTGCTGTCGTTACTTCCCGGTCATAGAAAGCTAAGCGCCCTATTAATATTATTTGCAGGAGTTCCATGGTAGTGAGGCTCGGCCTTATTGTAATAGTTGCCGCACAAGTTACAACCTTTGGACCAGTCTAACAACACTCTCAAGAATCTCGAGCGCTCCAAAATCTCGAGACTTGAAGGGAGCTCGGCCTTAGATGCCGCACAAGTTACGACCTCTGGACCAGTCTAATAACCCGCTCAAGACTCTCGAGCCCTCCAAAATCTCAAGACTTGAATGGTCAATTTTGGTGATTCGATCACGTACGGTGTATCAGAAATTTGGGATGATCTCATTAGAAATCTTAGGAGCTCAGTTCAGGCAGACTGAAGTAATGTAGTAATTGGTTGTAGTTTAAAAGTTTTGGTTAAAATTTGGTGAAAAATTGTTCTACACAACAGAAATTTATGATTTAAAGTAAATTTATATAGTATGATTCACATGAAAAATGTCAAATCTTAAAATATTTAAAAAAAAAAAAAAAAAAAACCTTCATTAAAAAGATCAAAACTTAAAACATTTAAAGCGTTGAAGATTTAAGTATCAAGATTTAGAACCTAAAAAGAGTTACATCAACATAAACGATAAACGATAGCGATACCGCTAAAGCGAGAAAGAAAGAAATGGAGAGTGCCCTGACAACTTGTTCAAGAAGAACCATCTGTCATTTGCATTTTAAAGAGAGTAAAAACTTAATAGCAAATGTGCATTTATTCTGTAATGTAAAGTATGTGGCAAGAGAAATAAACAGTAAGATTAACGCTTCAATACAGGGACCAGCAAGTTGGATGGGTTGAGTAGCAATAAAAGTTAGGGTGAATATTGAAGAGACGTGTCACCCAGGAGTAATAGCAATTCACTAAGTCGAAGAGAAATAAACAGTAAGACTAACGCTTCAATACAGGGACCACCAAGTTGGATGGTTCACCAAAATTGAAGATAAGTGTTACCCGAGCAGTAACTAGCACAGTCACATAATTGTGGCTGATCAAAGCGAAAAAGCTGTTAAGATGAAAAGAATCCTTAAAAGAATATATTAAATTTTATTATTGATTAACAAATAAAGGGTTGATCTTCATTTATCTGGTGTTAATATTTTAATTACGGTTAATCACTTAGGTGGCAATCAGTTAGCTATCAAAGTAATTTTTAAATATGATTAGGTAAATGTAAAAAAGTAAACACATAAAAGAATTTCTTTATAATAGCTAGGAAGTTAATGATTGAAATCACAGTCATTTATTTTGTGTGACTACTAAGAATATTCCAGCCATATTTAATTCTGTCCATATTAAACACTAAACCCCTATTAAATCTGCCCATTGTCAATAGATATACAAAAACGTAATAATAACAACATTTTTAACGCTGAGAAAAAATCTCAAATGTCAGATGTTAACCAGCCAGGTTGATACTATACTAAATGTCAGGTTTTCCATACCGATTTCATCTAACTGGCATCCCTGGCTTGATTTTCATCGCTTGTCTGATCCTCCAGGTAGTCCTCTCATCATCACTTCCTGATGGCGAAATACTGGCCTACTTTGAAACACTTCATGTCGTTCGTCATCTGGAGAATTCCGTAGGTTTGGCTAGCCATACGACAAACATATCTGGGTCTCTTTATTGCGCCACCCCTTTGTTCTTATGTTTTTCAGTCTTTTTAAAAATGTTTCAAGCTAAAGCTACATAACAGCAAGATAATAAGTCCGCCAACCTAGCCTATATTAGCATTTAATAAGATACGTTATACTATCTTATTGTTATAATATAGCAATATAGTTTACCAAGAATTGATACTGATATATTAATAATATATTAGATTTCACTTATTGGAAATAGGTATATTTGATAAGTTTTTAGTGTTTAATTAGTTTTATTGGAAATAGGTATATTTAATAAGTTTTTAGTGTTTAATTAGTTTTGTATGGATAAAATTAAATATTGATCGAATACTTTTAGTAGTCACAATAAATCATGGCTGTGATATCAACCATTAACTTCCAGATTAAAATTTTATTATGGAGAAATGTGAAAGTTACACACAATCATTTAACAGTCTGAGTAATTCTAACGCTACAAAAAGGACTGGATTGGCAGGTTTGGTAATGTAGTGCAGCAGTGAGTTTCATTTTATGGCTTCTGGGCCATATGGAGGCTTGCGTTTCATTTTATGGTTATCTGCGTTCCATACAGTAGGGTGACATGGCGTTTCAATTTGGGTTTTTATGAAAATAGCATGCATTTCCAATTCAATTCGTTTTGATTATCTGCTTATATAATTATGTAATCCCTGAGATGATTTAGAATACGAGAGAAAAAATTTGAAGGATTTAGAATACGGAAGAAAAAATGTGAGGGCGCGATGCACAATCAGTGCACGTGCGAGTTGAGGCTGCCTTTCTGGCCTTGCTTACAGTAAGAACTCCGCCTCGTAATGCAATCAGAGGACAGATTTAAAATTCTTCTTCTTAGATCCGTAAGGTGGTTGTTCACGCCATCCTTTTTTTCTTCCTGAATTGTTGAGAAAAATAAACTATGTGTTTTCATTGTTTTATTCCAATTTATGTTTTCAGTGTTTTATTTCAATTTGTGTTTTCAATGTTTTATTACGATTTTTGTTTTCAGTTTTTCACAGGGTTTGGAAAACCCTTGGACTAAATAATCCCTTTACATCAACAAAAGTGGTGGAGCTAAGTGTAATTATTTAGTAGATTGATGGGAGGAAATATCAGCCAAAAAGCAAAGGTTGAGCAACGGGTGACTATTCAACTTATGGTGCAATAAGTATATCCCGCAGATATATTGTTGAACAAATTGATTGGACCCATTTTTCAACATCTAGTTGGGAACATTACTGTTGATTTTTCTTTCTGTGTATAAATAAATTAATAACTACTCCTACCAAGACACCATATCCATGGATTTATTGGTATTCAAAAAACATGATATTTGTTTTAATGATATAGTTAATATACTTGATGTCACCGGTTGTTACAGAAATATATTGTAGGCTTTTCCCAACAAATATAGCGTGATCTTGTTTGGGCTTTTTGTTTTAAAGTAATGTAATTAATGTTCAGATAAAGTGACTTAGGGTGATCATTGCATTGCCTTCTGTTATGTTTTAATGCTTATTGTGCCAACCTTTCAAATATTCCGTTGGATTTATATTTGAAGGCACTTGATGATAACAAACTGAACTACTGAACTGATGGTGTGTTGTGCTTCTGTTGCATTTTGATCGTTGTTATGTTTTTATTTCTTGTAATTTTTTTTTTTTAATTTTGTGGGATTTCACTTAATTTTATTTGATTGTAGTCTCATGAGAATCATAGATTAGGTGATTTTGATAGTTGTTATGTTATCAAAATTTTATTTTCATTTGTTTTAAATTTTTTAAAAGAAATTGAGAGATTTCACTTAATCCGATTTGAATGAATGTATTCTCATGAGAATCATAGATTGTTTAAAAATGATAAGGGGTTTTTAGTTCTTTCTATTAATGGTGTATTTCATCAAGGATTTCAATTAAAAACAATTTTTTTTTATGCCCTGCATGTAACATTCATGACCCTGCATGTAACATTCTTAATCATTTACGTCGTGAACATCCTTAATCATTCAGGTCATGACTGGCATACATTAAATCTGGTCTCCAAGTCAAATGTGATAATTTTGGTGAGATGATATTTGTTTTAATGATATAATTGATATTTAGTTTGGTTCTTACGCCCTGCATGTAACATTCTTAATCATTCCCGTCATGAGCCATGGATACATACATATTTTATTGCTAATATATTTTAGCAACAATATTGAATCAAAGTTAATCCATATGTGATAGGGTTTCTTTTAATTTAAGACATAGACTTTGAATGAATATATTTTTTTAGTATTTTAATTAGTAGGAATAAATATATTTTTTGGTATTTTAATTAGTAGGAATAGGGATGTTGAGTGACCAATGTTTTGTTCATTATTGCTTTTAAATGTAGATATGATGTAATGCACTCCACATACAAATATGTATAGTTATTAAAAAAAGTCTATATTTATAATTAATATATTTATCTTAATTTTTTAAGGTTTATTAGGGTATATATCTTAATATTTTAAGGTTTATTAGAATTAGGGTTCTATTAATTATTTGATCACATATATTATATCTACTAAATATAATACATACATAGATTAATTATTAATATATTATTAAGCTATATTAAAAGAGACAACATAATATTAATTATTAATATTTGATTATATTAAATGGAAAAACCATTTTTATATAAAAAAAAATTTGATTACATTTATTATATTAAAAAAATATAATATTAATAATACAATATTAATATTAATTAT
>JZKD02S1855993.1:1148012-1160060 GCA_000966675.3 Picea glauca | reverse complement strand
AAATATCAAGAGAGAGTTGAAATCTCCATCCTTGCCCCTTCCTTCCACCCAAGAATATATGAGAGATAATAAAACTTTACATTAAATCATCACCATCAACCAATCATCACATAGACCCTGATAATGATTCCTGAGACTTCTTCAATTTCTGCAATTCTTCAATTCTTGGAGTACTCTGATTCTGTAGATAATATTACTCAATGTATTTTCTAAAACGCCTCCAATTTTCACTTCTTGAATCCTCCCCAAAAAGAGGTTATAGAAAGAATGGTAGACTTTATTCAATTCTAGTCTATTCAGAAGACCCAACTTGTACAGCATGCCCTGCACTCAATATTTAACATATGATTCTGAAACTCCCACACAAGAAACTACAGTTTGTACTATTTCCAATGGAAGCTGTCCCACTTCATTTGAATTATTTATGAAGAAGTTATGACTATTTTACCCAGAACACATGTTTATTGACTAGCTTCAGGACTAGTCACAAACCCTATCTTCCACATAGTGTATCTCCATAATTATAGAGAATCAAGAGCTAAATTTTTTACCCGAGGTACCTTGATATGTATTCTCAATACCATAGAGATTTCACCATCTGAATCATTCTAGAAAAAAAGTTATAGAAAAAATGGTAAGATGACCTGAAAATAACATACCTTAGAACACATCACCAAAAGACTTCATCCTCCCTTGAAATCCAACCTTCTTTACTATTTTGATATGAAATTCGACTTGTATAAAATGAATGTATAATGATGTTTATTTATATAATTTATTTCACTTCCTTTTAACATTAGGGCCGACCTGACACTTTCTTATTTTGTAATTCTTTTCTTTAATTATCTTTAGGGCCTAGATGTACTTCCTTCTTCAATTCACTTTGTCATCTTCAAAAATTCATTTCTCCTCAACCATGAGGATCAACGTGATGTGCCACATACCACTGAAAACAACATGATGTATACTATCCATCCATGGGTGTTGTATCTTCATGTGCATTTTCCTTCATGTCCAAATACCTTCATCAATCTTGTGGTCCAAAACCCATGACTAGGGTTGACATCAATGATAACAACCAATCTTCCAACATCACTATCCATTTGGAGTAATTCCCCCCTAGAAATTGGCACGTAAGGATATGTTGCATAGGGTTGCAATCGAAAATGACAGTGGTATTACGTAATAAGATATCATGACGAAAACATTGGACAACTTGAACAACTGCCAAGGCTAGTTTCCCCACATGTAGGTATTTGGCTTCGGTAGTCATAAGACTCCGACTCAAATAATAAATTACATCTTTGTCATGCGAATCATATTCTTGGACTAAAACCATGGCAATGGTAGAGTCCGAAGAGACGAGGTAAAGGAAATAGTCTCAACTATAATTGGGTGGGAAAAGAAGTGGTGTACGGGTTAAGGCAAGTTTTAAAGATTCAAAGGCTTTATTGGAGGTATCATCCCATACAAACTCGTAACCTTTCTTCAACAGTCAAGTAAAACCCTATGTTAACTCGACGTAATTTGGAATGAATCGATGCACAAAGTTTTCCTTCCCTTGCAAACTTTGAAGTTGGCATAGTGTGGAAGGAGGAGGTATATTAAGGATAACCTCAACCTTCAAAGGGTCTAGCCTAATTCCATGAAGTGACACAATAAAACCTAGAACTTGGGTAGAGTCCACACAAAAAACACATTTGTGTGGGTTGAAACGTATATGATAGTAATGACAATGAAGGAAAATGGCTCAAATATGGGTCAGGTGATCTTGGCGACTGATGGAATGCACTGGTAGATCATCGAGATATGACTGTACTATGTACTTAATATCATTAAAAGCATAAGACATGGCGCGTTGAAAAGCCACACCAGCATTCTTCAAACTCAAAGGTAGTTTCCGGTAGCCAAAGGTACCCCAAGGACAAATGAAAGAAATCTTGTGTTGATCCGCAAGAAAAATATTAATATGATTATAGCCAGAGAAACCGTCCATTAAGGGGAATATTTATCTCCTGACACAATCATCGACGATCTAGTCAATGAAGGGGGTTGGATAATTTTCCTTAGGACAAGCTTTATTGATATCCCTATAATGTACACATACACGGATCGTGCCTTATTTCTTATTGACCAGAACGAGATTGGAAACCTAATCAGTTAAAGCCACAGGACAGATAAAGTTGGCCTTGAGATTTTTTTCAACTTTAAGCTTCATAACAACGGCTTTATGAGGGTGGACTGGATGAAGTCTCTTTCATACAGGTTTAGCATCCAGGTAGGTCTTAATTTTATGCACAATGATATCAGGGTCAATACATGACATCTCTTCGCATATCCAAGTGAAAACATCACAAAATTATCGAAAAATGTCTATATAAGCGATGACCTCATCAATGGAACATGAGGCTATGATGTGAACATTTTCGACGAATCCAGGTTTAATGGATATGTCAAGAGGAACGATGGGTGATATATTACTCAGCTTCCCTTCATATAGCACATCATGGGATGACTCGGGAATAGAGGAAATGAAAACAATGGTCGAAGGAGTCGAAATCCATTGGTAACTCTCGATGGTGTGTTGTTCTAGGAAGAGAATGGAATGATGATGTCCATCGTCCCATGGGGTGTCTTCCGTGGACATAACTGACATGATCATCTCATCCATAGAAAATATTATGTGAAACATATTGAGAGATGAATCACATAGAGAAGGGGTAGAAGGGGTTTCTAATTGAATGGATTGATAAGCGGATTCAATTGGAATTAAAGGCATTTGTTCACCATAGGAAAGATAATCACCAGGATCAGGTATTATCCATGAGTCATGAGACGTGGGGGGTTTCGTGGACAAAGGTGGAAATCATGTTGATTGAGGCAATAAAAGGAGGTGGAACATCAGGTGGTGGTATGGGGAAGGTTCCCATCAAAGTGGAATCTTTCAGGAGACCCACCCCGACATTCTCGTACCCAGGAGGTGTCTTCGAGATAAAGGGTACGTTGCTAGTACGAGAATCAGAATTGAAAAATGCCATTTGGTCAACCATAATGACTTTTCCTTGATGCAGCAAATGTAATACATGGAAAAGGGTTGACATGATGGCACACATGGAATCAATCCATATACGGCCAAGTAAAAGGTTATAGTCAAGAGGCACATCAAATACCTCGACCTCGACATTGACCGATTTTCCTTCCAACATAATAGACAATGAGGGAAGAACATCATAGGGTTTAAAACCAGAACCATTGAATGCCTTAAGTGTATTGTGGGATTCGATGAGGGGAGGAGAGCCAATGGATTTCCAAAATGTAACAAACATAACACACATCGAGGCAGCCTCGTCAATAAAAATTCTATAGATGTTCTTGTTCTAGACAACAACTTGAATCTCAAATGCTAACTGAGGATGTGGCCTTGGAATGTGGTCTTCCGAGTCAAAGATTATAAAATTCGTATACGTGGGATCAATTCAACCAATGGCCTTTAATAGTTCCTTTTGTTGAGTGGGAAAAGTTTGAAGGACTTCGAGACTTGACATCGCAGAGGGTTCTTGTGCAAGATCTTCTACAATGATGCAGTTTTGAGCAACACACACATGTGGATTCAAGGCAGACTTCCAAACAATGCCCTTTGGGCGAGGGTGGAGAAATTTATTGGGACTCGATCATTCGATATGAAGAGGACCATTGGGAGGTGAAGTTGAAGGAGGTGGTTGAACCAATGAAGGTGGTAAATCGTCAACTTTATCCTTTGAAGGAGAATAATTTTTGGCTCGAGTGGTGATTGGAACGTTGTTCTTGGTAGAATTACCAGTACACATAAGGACATACAAAGTGGTGGAAGGAGAGGGTTGGTTATGAATGAACAATTGTGCCTACTATTGAGAATGGAAAGGTTGTGACAAAACGACAAGTGTGGGAGGCTTTCCGGTCCATTGAAGGAACTTAGTGACCTCAGCGCATCTTGGAAAATCTTTCATGTAGTGATAATCACCACAGATAAGGAAAGGATATTGATTTTTATGCTTATCCTTATCATCTAAAGAATGTGTTTTGGGTTTATCGTATTACATATTATTATTTCTATCCTCCTTATTCTTACCCTTTCTGTTTTTAGATTTATTTTTTCTGGCAGGGGCGGATTGAACAGAGTTAACCTTAGAAGTTTTGTCAGTGGAAGCAGTAGGAGTCGGAGCACTTGGAACATTAGAAGAAGTGGATTTGGGATTGGTGTTAGTGGCTGATGTGGATTTAGCATCAGCGTGGACGGTTCCAATCACACCATCAACAACATGAGAATTTTTTGGGGTTGTTGAGGTAGAGGCGGTAGAAGGGCGAGGAGCATTAGGGAGCAAGTCGTAAGGAGTGCCCATTTGCGAATAAATGAGATCTAGGTACTAAGCGCGAGTAATTGCTTGTTCTTCAGTGAAAAATCCACCCATGGTAATATCATGGGAGATTTTATTGATGAATGATTTGGTGAACCATTCAGCCAATAATTGATCAGAAAGGACGAGTTTGATCAAGCGTCTCCTCCATCTCCACTCATGAATGTGATCGAAAATGTGAGTGGAAGAGGATTTCTTAAAGGAACTTAAAATATCGTTTCTTTTCTTGTAATAGATGGGAAATTGGTAATGTGTGAGAAAATCCATGGTGAGTCTATTGAAGTCATTAAAGAAGCCTCACAGTAATTCAATATACCACTTTGCAGCCAAACCCGTGAGAGTTCGTTGGAAGAGTCATAACTAAATGGAGTCATCCATCAAAGAGTTGGACGAGGACCGAAGGTGAAAAGTCATAACATGGTTGTTTGGGTCTTGTCCCGGTTTATCGTCAAATTTGGGAATGTCATACGGTAACTTGGCTGGTATCATAGGCCAATGGGGAGAATGTAATATAGGATCATTCAGTATTCTAGATAAGTCATGTAAATCCAAAGTGGGTAAAAAGGGAAACTGTCGATTCACTTGAGGGTACTAGTGACTTTAGGGAGGAGGTCCGTCGGTAAACCAGTAGGACCATAAGCAGTCTGCATGTATGTTGAAGTCCCTGACATATTCATACGTGGATGTGGAGGCATGTAGCCCATGGGGTTGGGTTGGTTGGGAATTTTCCCTTGAAAAGGGACACTAGACTAAATTTTCGGACCCTAATCAGGATTTAAAGAACAGGGATATGGTTGGCCAGAGTGAGGGGGAACAAAATAGGTGACTTGAGGTTGTTTCCCCCTAGATTATTGTGGATTTATTTGGGAAAGAAGGTTCCAAATTTGAGCTAGTGATCCTGATGTGTTATGTCCATATAATGGGTTATAGAGTCCAACTTGAGGTTGTCCTACAAGTGGAGGATATCCCCCAATGTGAGATTTCCCTCCAATGATAATCTGGTAATCAGAAGTGAATGGATGATAGGTGCTTCCAATCGTATTGGAGCCACTAGGGCTATATACCCTAGGAAAAGGTGGATAAGACCCTTCGGAGAGGACTTGGGAAGGTGTAGGAAGAAAATTGGTAGCAACATTCTACCCAGGTGCAACAAAAAGTCCAAAAAATCCGGATGGAACCTAGGTAGAGATGGTGGTGGAAGGATTCAAAGTTTGATATCAAGGAGGGAGTGACAGAACAGGTCTAGATGAGAGTGGCATGCTAATGGGATCTTGGATAACCACCACATTCTCGGTAGGAATAGTCTTGACATGTGGTACCATAGTAGAATGGGCCATCTGGAGAGAAAAAGTAGAGCTAGGACCAACTGACTGTGTGTCCGGAATGACGGCGATGTTGCTAGTTGTCTAGGTAATAGATGTTTCAGGAAGTCAGGAGATGACAGGTGTATCAAAACCTACCCCTAAGTCATAAAGGTATCACACAGTGCAAGGTGAGCTTCTAAATATGTCGGTAGTCCAAAGGAGATTCTGGGCTCCAGAGCCTAGATGGGGTCTGATCGGTATTCTAGAAGTGTCAAAAAAAAATTCTCCTGATGAATTCAACCAGATAATACGTCTCTCTTATCCAGGAGGAATGAGGAAATCCTCTAGAGAATCAAAAATATTTTGGAAACTTTCTAAAGAGGTGAAACATTCCTCTTGTGAGGTTACAGTGTCCTAGACCTCACTCTATTGAGGAGATCCCTCCGGTGGAGTAAGAGGCAAAGGGAGATACCCTTTTAGATATTTTGGGGGTATTTCTTGCATCCTACGTGAATGATGTGGAGGGTTGATGTTGGCTGAACCAAAGATTTTACGGAATTAATCTATGGCCAACTACGGAAACAAACAACACTCGCTAATAAAATCTAGAAATAGAACCAAGAAAACAAACCTTGTTATTTCGAAGTCACTAGTTGTTGATGAAATCCAACATCATGAATTCAAGACAAGAAGGGGCTATGATAGATTGGGTGGAAAAGTTATGTTGACAACCTTCTTAACAGACTTACACCCTGGTGCAATATCCCACAGATAATCGTGGGTATACTCACGAAGGAGCCCGAGTGATTCTGGCCAATGTCGATTCCAGGTACCGTGAAGACTTTCCCGTCCACTGTTACCTCATGTAAGACCCTAAGAACATAGGCTACTAAGGTTACCAAGAACAACAGTGATGCATGGGAAAATAGTCGACAGTCTGATTCATGTGCAAGGGTAGGGTATCTAGCCTGAAATCAACTCGAAAGGCTCCCACTCATAATTGTGTGTATACCTTCAAGTGATCCCCATAATACACTCAATCTCTACACCAAGACCAACAAAGTAGGGTGAGTAACTCTACCATCCTTAATGCGACCTCAGGTTTGACCCTTGTGTGAGAAGGGCTTCCCAGTAAAAAATGTTGCAAATGGATTTGGACACTCCCTATCACAAGATGCTACAGTGTGTTTTATGCTTTGGATAGTGTTCCTCACAACCTATTCCAAAGCACTAGCCTAGCTAATGTTGGTGGAAAGAGTTTCTAGAAAATAAAAGTTACTAATAAATTTTAAAATTACGTAGTATTTTAGAGGTTGTTGTTTACACAAGAGGGAGATGGAGATGAAACTGATGTTGTATAATACCTTCACCCAATAATATGCCAAAAAAAGATGTATGATGCAATGTTTCAGTTCAATGAACTCTAATTACAAGAGGGAGAAATTATTTCTTCGAAAAACACGAAAGCTACGAAATATAATTCCTTTTTCTTGAATGAACACAATTTCAAATAATCATAAGCAATGTAATTTTCCAATTTTTTCTCTTGTAAAAAAAATTTGAATGCAAATTTTTTTCTTATGAATGATTACTACAAAGAATAGATGACTTTAAATCTTCCTTTCCAAAACCAAGTCAGGGATATAATGAAGAAAGGAGAAGTAGTCAAATAAAATCGATACACTCAACAAATACCCAAATCAAACTTTCAATGAAGATAAAAATGAAGATGACAAGAAAGTGTTTTGCTAAATGCAAATGAAAATGACTTTCCAATCAACAAGCAATCCAAAAAATGTAAAGAATCCAAAACCTTAAATCAAATCAAGGACTTTCATCAATCAAGCACTCAAAACTCAAAATCGGAGATTATATCCTTGTTGATAAAATCAAGAAGAAAAAACTTGTAAAATGGTGAAGAAGGGTTTTCAATCCCTAAAAACCAATCAACAACAAGTCTTACACTCAGAAAACAATCAAGTACTGGAACTAAAAGTTCTCCCCAGGTGATCAAAGAAAAACTAGGTAGCAGAAGACAAAAAGATCCAATCCAAAAAAAAATTATAGGCAATGTCACAGCTCAGCAGTAGGGTATAGTGCGAGAATTAAAGGTTTCTACATGCTAGCTATGGGATAGGTTGCAGAAAGTATGCATTGGTCTAAAAAGTTAGGGTGCGGTTATCTAAGGTTTTCGCGGGATATATATGGGATACAGTGCAGAAATGCCTGTAAACAAAGGAAAATTGGAAAGAGGGCAAAGAGTCTAAAAGAACTTTCAGATCCAAAGATTTTGGATGGATCCTCCACAGACTCAAAGACTAGATTAAAATTAAAAGAGGTAGGCTAAAGGTAAATGGACAGCAAAAAACCAAAAAAAATCATATCCCCAATATGGTCGCCAATTTTTCTATTGGATAAATCGATGAATGCGATAAACTGATCTCCCTATATCCACCTAGATCTAGAACAAAACAAGACTGGACATGACGCTTTCCCTAAGATTTAATCATTGATTTTACTATCAAACAAGAGATGAATGAAATACCTTTGAATATTGCTTCCTTATATCTTTGTTGTCCATGCTCTGCTTCAGTGCTCTTGTGATATTGGATTTGCAATGAAACACAAACCAACCAAAGTGAAAGAAACAATAGTATATTCAATGAAAACTTACACATATGATCAAGGAGTCATGTAATAAAATGAGAATGATTTTATGGGAAAGAAACATGCCACTGTATTATATTAAGTAAAAATGGAAGATACAACCAAACAACCTTGATGTTGCAAGGTTCCCTTTCGGTGGCCCTTTGCTCCAACACACACACTTGCTCCAAACTTGTATGAAGATGATCCACAATAGCTTGATGGTCAAATGGAAACCTCAAACATCAATTGATGTAGAATTCCTCACACAATTCTCAGCCTATTCCTTCATAAATTCCTTACTTGATCTTGATTTTTCTTGCTTCCTTACATAACCTTTTCCATGATAAATCCATCATTATATAGGAGAAAGAGAGATGGTTAAAGAGATTAGGATGATCCCACCAAATCAGAGAAGCGATTAGGATCCCAATGGATAGTGATATACTTACGCTCTAATTGCTAGGGGGCAAGTACTCTAAATGGATAGTGATTCTCCAGGAGTTCAACTTAGAGTTTGAATGCGCTAAGTCTAAGAAATATTTGGTATTTTCCGAATTGGTATCTAGCCCGACCTTTCTAGTATGGACCGCCGTCGTATATGGTATCAAGCCCGTCAATTCATAATTCTCGGTGACACTCTTTATCACTGTGGTGTTGACTCAATTTTTTGACGATGTCTCATCTACGATGAGGCTGAGAAAACTTTGAATGAATTCCACTCTGAAGCATGTGGTGTTCATATGTCTGGGTATGCCATTTCCCAAAAGATCTTACGAGCATGATACTTCTGGCCTTATTTATTTAAAGACTATATTATTTTTGTCCATAAATGCCATGCTTTTCAAATGTATAATAATAAGATGAGATCTCATCCCTCTCCTTTACACCCTATAGTTTTCGTTGGTCCTTTCACAAAATGGGGCATTGACTTCATGACATGTAACCCTCACTCGGGCGGGGGGCATGGATACATCATCATAGCTGTGGATTAATTCACTAAATGGGCCAAGGTGATTCCTACATTCGATAACACCGGGAAAAATGAAACACTTTTCATAGTCAATCATATCATTACTCAATTTGGAATCCCGCAAGCTATCGTTACTGATCACAATAGCTATTTTCAAAATTTCATGATGTTCGAGCTTACTGAAAATTTGGGTCTTCGGCATGAAAACTCAACTCCCTATTATCCATAGGCCAATGGCCATGTTGAAGCACTAAACAAAGTTCTTATCACTATGCTTCAACGGATAATAGGAATTCACAAGACAAGTTGGCACATGATGTTGTTTTCAACATTATGGGCCTATCAGACATCCGTGAAGTTTGCCACGAGATTTATGCCTTTCCAATTAGTGTATGGTATTGAAGTTGTCCTGATGATTGAATGTGAGATACCATATTTGAATCTAGTTGTTGAACTTCTCCCCAACACCTCTGCTGAAGAGGAACGTCTATTGTACCTGATGCAATTATATGAAACCCGTCGTGATGCCACCCTAGCTATTGAAGCTCAGAAAAAATGCGTTAAATCCCAATATGACAAGCATGTCAAGCCACATGTTTTCTCTGAAGGTGATCTAGTTCTCCTCTATGAACAAGATCTTGATTTACTAGGAGACGAAAAATTAGAGGCTATATGGTGAGGCCCTTACATTTTCAAACGAGTGTTGGAGAAGGGAGCTTATGAGTTAGTGGATTATGATGGAATTCATTTTTTTTTTTTTTTTTTAAATATAAGAGTCCTTCTTAGAACCAGTGTCCAGAGTACATAACCAAAATTATTTGGTTGTAATTACTGAACTGCTCCGTGAGGAGAAACCAGTTCAGCCAACCATATATAACAAGTCGCAAAAAAGAAAAGGTTTGATAATGCTGTAGAAAAACTAGATTCCTAATCACYACGAGAGCCRCTAGAACTGAAGTAGGGGACAAGCACAGTGTAATCTGGGACATACTCGGGTAAGATGCCGGGCCAGGGCTCTTCGRTGACAGATGTCCCGCCGGTCCATTGCATGTCCGTGGCGCCATGGTGCTTGTCGTCGGACGCTTGGAGGCCGCCATCCTTCGTTTCTTCTATCGCTGCCGAGCCTGCGAGGTTGCCTCCTTCTTCCGTGGCTGCCATAGTCACTGTCTGCACGAGAGCACTCGTAGCTTCTGGACTGCGATCCTTCCTGTCAGCTGGAGTATGCTCTTCTGAGAAGGCGTGTTGCTGGCTGCGCGCAAGACTATTGGATGTCTCAGAGGTATCACTGGAGTGTTCAGGAGTGGCTAGAGGGGGGGTAGCAAGGAGCTGGAGGTGGATAGACAGGCGACCCTCCATCTGTTGGACTCAAAAATGGAGATCGTTTACCCCCTCACGGAGCTCGAAAACTAAATCATGGAGAATAACAGAGTGTTCACGCGGCAGAGAGGTAAAAGGTGCATGTGAATTGTGGTCATATCGACTGTGGCGTGAGGTCGGAGGAGTGGGAGAGAGTTTGACACAATGAGCAGGCCGTAATGGAGTCCAGGAGGTATCCGCAATAGCTATGATGTCCCGACCCGGCGTAGAGGATCCAGAGGGCGAGGAGGAAGTGCGGGGACGTCGTGGGCGCCATGGAGAGCCCCGACGTGGACGCATGCAGTGGCGAGGCATGGCAAAGCTCGGCTTCTGTAGAGAATCTGCAGAGCCAAGGAGTATGAAGAAGACTGCTCGAAAAATCATGAAAAACATAGAGCTCAGACTGAAACCACACCACCAGACGGAACTGCCGAGAAGGTGCTGATTATTGATATGCATAAAGGCGGTCGGAGGGAATGGAGTTAAAGCTCCTGTCATCGACGTTGAATGTGCTTTGAATGCGCTTTAAACTCTGGGGGAAGTGGCTGCGTGGGGTACGAGCCAAGCACATGGCCCCGTGCTTGGCTAGCCGTCCCCTTCACCCGCCGTTTGCCAAATGTCTCGCGATACCACCCCATACGGGGGTGATTCGACTGTAGCTACCTTGCGGATACAATGTTGAAGAATAGGGTGCTCAGGATCCTGCGCAGAGATGCAAAGAATATCCGGTCCCGTCCAGGTAGTTCCTATATTGGCAAGTTCGTCTGCGACCTGGTTTGCCTGCCTTCAAACATGGGAAGGAATGAGAGCCTGTGTTGGTGTTATTGAGCTGGAGAGCAGTTGAATACCATGGGAAAGCCTCCAACTTGGCGTGACTTTGTCCAGGTTTGCTCCCTTTAGGATGCGCTGAAGAATGTTGAGGATGACTTGTGAGTCTCCTTCGACCACCACATTGTGAAATCCGAGTTCTTTTGCCAGGTGCAGACCTCGGATTAAACCCCAGAGCTCTGCTGCGTTGTTGGTTGTGTGTCCCAAGGATCCTGCAGTGATTAAGAGGATATGGCCTAGGTGGTCATGGATAACTACACCAAACCCTGCTGCTCCCGGATTACCTTTTGAGGCACCATCAAAATTTAGTTTTAAGAAGGGGTAGGAAGGGGGGGACCAAGACAAGGGGCTCAGGACAAGAGGGGGGGGAGGAGAAGTGGGAGAGGGAGGGGAAAAGGGGAGAGGTTGCCAATGTTGGAGGATAAGAAGTTTAGAAGGGATGCAGCTCCTCGTATCATCAGACCAATGCTGCAAGGAGATGGTCTCCAGGACGTGGATTCGACATTGTTGCCAGCAAGCTTGCCAGGGTTGCGAAAGCTTACGAAAG
>JZKD02S1855993.1:1122168-1146166 GCA_000966675.3 Picea glauca | reverse complement strand
TGCTTCCATGTCGTCGTGTGAATGAAGTGAATCCCCATTGGCGGAGATCAGGCTGGTAATTCTGTTGGTGTGCCGCCTCTGAATAGTTGTCCTATGGAAGAACTTGGTATTACGGTCTCCCTCCTTGAGCCAGCGGATGCGCGACTTCTGCTTCCAGAGGATCTCTTCTTGTTTCTTTCTGGCTGCTAATTGTTGGCTGACGATCTATTCCTGTTCCTTTAAGTCAGAGGTAAGCCCCTGAGTTCTAATTTTCTCCTGGATTTCTCTCATGCTGTTTGCTAAATGCTTTTGGGATGCAAAAATATCCCCAAAGGTGTTCTTATTCCAGTTTCTGAGAATCTGTTTTAAATTCTTTAATCGTTGTTGGAATTTATACATTTTTGAGCTGTGGGTTATCTCGGCCTCCCTCCACCATTTCTGAATGTTAGTTTGGAAATCTGGGTGGTCGAGCCAAAATTTCTCAAATCTAAAAGGTTTCCTTCCTGTGACAGTTGGAAGATCTATCCAGAGCTGAATGGGCCAGTGGTCCGATCCAGGGATGTCCAGAATGGAGGCCTCCATGCCTGTGACGTCCAACAAGAGAGAGTCCGAAACGAGGAATCGATCAATCTTGCAGGCTATCTGATGTATGCCTATTCTCCTATTCGTCCAAGTATGAATGCCATTATTAGTGTCCATGTCGATGAGGCCATGGTTATGTATGAAATTGTTGAAATTGCTAGCTTCTTGGTCCAGTCTTCTTGAGCCCCCTCTTTTCTCTTCCAGACTGCAAATGAGGTTGAAGTCGCCTCCTATGATCCATTTATTGTGCTGGTGTAAGGCGGCTAGGAATTCTAGGTTCCGGACGAAGACTGCTTTTTCCCCTGTTGTGGCTGGGCCATAGACATTGGTTAAATGTCCCGGTTTGTCAGAACCAATGAGTCTGTAGTCTGTGGTGATGGACCCTCGGGTAGCTATGAAATTCTCAAGCAAAATTGAATTAGTGTTCCAGAGGATGGAGAGACCGCCTGCTGTGCCTGTGGCGTCTATTGCAACGGCTGCCCCTTGCTTCCAGCAGTAGGGGAGTAATTTATCTACGTCTTCTGAGGCACATTTTGTTTCCTGCAGAAGAACAATGTCAGGCTTTTCTGCCATGATCAAATCGCGTAGCAATTTGTGCTTGCTACGCCCGTTGAGACCTCTAATGTTACAGGAAATAATCTTCATGATGATGAGGGGTTGGGGAGGGGAGGAAAGCTATCCGAGATAAGGTGTATTTGACCTGAATTAACCATGAAGTGCCCAATTTCTTGTATGATCTTATTGGTGGATTTTCGTCCTCTTCTCTTCTCATCTTTCTGGGTCTTACCAGTGCTTTTGGATTGACTGCTTTGGATTCCCAACCCTTGATTGGCTCTGGCTGTGGATCTGGTGGAGGAGTTAAGATAGAACTTATGTATCTTCCGTAGTTGGTCCCTGGGAATTGTGAAGAGTTTCTGCTGCCTATATGCATGTTCAAGATGTTCCATATCCACTCCTGCTAGGTCTGGCTCTTCTAGATCCATTTCCGTTTCTCCGTTCTCTGTGTCCACATGATGGTGGACTTCCTGACTCGCACTTAGGTGGGTATTTTCTGCTTCCTTGCTCATAGGATTCTGATCTTCCCCTTGCTTGGAGGTATGAGGTCTGGTGGCCGGCGATGGGTCGTTTGGCGGTGGGTGTTCTGCAGGGCTTTCAGGTTGATCTTGCAATGTTGTGAATCTATTGCTAGTTGAGGGGTCCTTGCTGACCTGAGCTGGTTGTCTTCTGCCTCCCGGCTATCTTTTTCCGGTGGATTGAGTGAAGTCGTCCTTGTCTTTGTTGCTGTCGGGGTTTCCTTCTTTTGGAGCATTGTTGAGGGGGCATTCTTTGAACAGATGTCCGTGCTCATGACACCTGCGACAGCGGAATGGGATATGCTCATAGTCAATGGTCTGGACCCAATCTTCGTCTTGATACTCCAGAATGATGGACCCAGGAAGCGCTTTGGTTATATTTAGGTAAACGCAGATGCGTGCATAGGAGGTATAACGCCTCTGCTTCGTGGCTTCAGACGATTTGACATATATGCCAATGGTGTTACCGATGCCCGCCAGAACCGCCTCGAGCCAGAACTCTTGTGGGAGAGAGTATAATCTGATCCATACAGGCGCGTGAGCGAAGTCTTCCTTTTCAGGGCTGAACTTTTCCGTCCAGAAGCGCAGGAAGACGCCTGCCGAGTTGAAGAAATATGGTCCTTCGTCGAAGATGTGGTTACGGTCTTCCAGATTGTAGAAGATTACTGTGAAAAAACCTTTAGATCTGAGTTGCAGATCATAGTGACCCTTTGGTTTCCACCAGTATTGGATCCAACAGATCAGATCTCGTTCTGAGGGCCAGAGCCCTAAAAACTTACCCACAAGGGCATAGTCTCTCATGAATTGTTTTTGCTCTTCAATGCGTGGTGAACTAATCATATATTTGGGGGCTTGTGGAGCTTGTGGGATGCACTTACCAGGTTTCCATGGAGAGGCCGCTGTGGAGGTGGAGGCTGCTTTCTCGTGGTCGATCTCCATTTCACGGTCCTTGGAGGCGCCTTCTTCCCATAAGGTTGAGTATATTTCTGGCGGCAGCTCAAAGGCCGGCCTCTTGGCCCGTTCCATATCTTTGCCGCCGGCTACAGCTTGACTGTAAGAGCCGCTCGTCGTCCCTCCTCCGCTGGCAGGCGGATGCCCCAAAGGGGCCATTGCTGGACTCCTGCACCGCGAGAGAACTGCGAAACCCTAGTTCGACAGGCAAGCTAGTCCCCGCGGTTTCACTATGTTATGATGGAATTCATTTGAGTGAACCTAGAAATGGGATTTACTTGAAGAAGTACTATGCTTAGATTGTCTTTGCATGAGTGCTTGTATTTTTATTGTATCATACTCTTGTGTGCTACTTTTTGTGTGCTTTTTCATTATTTGGCTTCGAACTCCAACTACTTACCTTGCATTGTGCTTGGTTTCCAGATGTCAGTGTCTTCGTTACCCCACATTGGCTTTTTCGATGGCGCTAGTTGTAGTACTCATAACTTAACATCTTCTGCTTGGGAAATCTACACACCCACAAATGAATTAATAATTCTACATGGTGTTTTCCTCGGTCGTGCAACTAACAATATCGCAGAGTACAATGAAGTCATCAAATTGTTGACCGGCATTGTTTCACTTGGAATCTGTCATCTTGTTGTACAACTTGATTCGCAGTTAGTGATACTACAGTTGAGTAATGTATATGCTGTCCGAAGTTCTTCTTTATTAAGGGTATATTTACGAATTCGCCTCTTAGAACGTCATTTTGATTATATTGAATATCAACACATTCTTAGATGTTTAAATACATTAACAAATGCATTATCTAATTATGTGTTAGTCGGAAATTTGATACATTTATAAATCCAATCACATTTTGTATATAAAGCAAGTAATCCAATAAAATCCTCATGTATATATAATGATAAAAGTTTTTAGAAAAAGGTGTTTTTGTCCGAAGACCAAAATATCAAAATGTGAAGCACATGGATTCATATACAAAATAGAATCAAGGATGCTTCTCACGATAACACACAACTACCCGTGCCACCCTATGGAGCAGTCGACTAAGAGAACTTGATACGCCTATAGTATGGCTTTGATATTGTCTTAGGATCTCATCGATAGAGATATCTGGGACATCCACTGTCAACCCCTCGAAAATTTGCTTGATCGCCTCGTAATCAATGACATCCCATCTTGCTACCTTAACTGCTTCCCCTCGTCTTTGGATGGGGGATGTACCTGGAGGATAGTGTGGTCCTACATCTGTGTTTTCAAAAGATATTTTGATTAGTCATCAGATTAAAAACATAAAAAACATTTCATATTTCAAAATTTACAAAAACATTATAAAAACAAAAACCGTGCTTCTTACCTAAGTTCCCCCATTAAGAATCCTTAGGTAGAACCAAGTCTGGTTCGCCTATGAAATCCAAATCGGCATATGCATATTCATATACCATCAGTAGGTGAGGCCTTAGACAATCAAATAACACATCGTTATATTTAACAATGGGGCCTACCACGTGTCGAGCCATGAGGTCACACCATCTTTTCATCCTTGGATGTCGTGGGGCCAACAGGCCTCACTCTACATGTAAGTGCAAGTGAGTAACCCTCTTGAGGAAGAAGGAAACTAAAATGGATCTGTACCTGAATTTATTTAGGTCACCTTTCTTACACTTTGTCAACTATTTCTTCATACTATGAAGAACCCCATCACACCATTTGAATACCCGGGGTTCCATGCACTCCACTGCATACTGGAAGTAACTTTGGAGCACCATGTGAGGATATGCACTCCCCGTCATACATGATATACTGAACATGATAGTTCGTAGGGGTAAATCCTGAACACCCCTAATGGAAACATTGCCCTTACGTCTCTAAGAATCGAGATCACAATACCGGTAAACATACTCACTCATCAGTAAACTGCCTCCTTTTCCACCTGTCAAAGTCACATGGGATCCACAGAGTGATAATCTCATCAAAAAATAGATATCTTCGATATCTAAAGTGCATTTGTGGGCTCCCACATGAAAAACCTGTTGATCCACATCCCACATGTGGACTAAGTACTCAAGCAACCTCAGTTGGGCCCTCATGCCCTCGATTTTGAAGAAATTCAGGAGCCTGCATTGTCAGAGGGAATTAACTATGCTCGGGTCATTCCCAATGACGTAACCATCATGCTTGTGTTCCCTCTCCCTCCACTCCAACATTTTTTTCATTCAAAAACTTGCATGGGAAGCATAGGGAGAAGTCAACATATTTATTTCACTTCCTTGTAAATTTTTATTAGTTAAACGTACATAAAGAAATTTTGAGTTTTGCCTGCCACAAGTGAAGTTTTATAAACAGTGCATAAATTATGCAGGTGAACCAAAGGCATCTTGTGGAAACCTACGGTTTCCACAAGGCCCGATATATGCCACTTGCGGCGACCCCTATGCGTACCTACTGACCTAAAATCCAACTCAAAAACTATTTTCTAACAAGTGAAAAAGAAAATTAACCCATGGAAAATAAAGAGGACGAGAAGATTACCTCTTTAGAGAAAGTCATTCGTCGAATGGTTGCTCGTGCCTCTCGCAATTGACAGAGGAAGTTTGAGGTGAAAAAGGGTTTTTTGGACAAGATTTGGGTAAAATGACAATGAAAATGGTGAAAAAGAGTTTTCACCTATATTTATTCACTTTTTACTTTTTCATTGATATTTTATATTATTTTATTTATTTTATCTAAAGCCTAATGTTCTTATGGTATTGTGAGTGTCATAATTTTTTCACAGATGAATGATCTTGGAGCCTGAATGATGAAATATAGATACTTTTCTTAATTTGTTTTTATGTTTGTCACATGTACAAATACTTTTTAGGTTTTTCAGAAAAAAAACCTTGAGCTCGATCTTTTTTCGTTCTCACGCTCGTAAATAAATGAGAATGCAAACAAGTATACTTGTGTCACCTTTTCTTACTTGTCATGGTAACATGAAAAGTGAAACTCATGGAGTATCCTTTAAGCTCTTTTCACACTCCGTAAAAAAAAAATATTGCCAAGCGACCTTGTTCTTTTCACGCTCGTAAAAGTATTTGAAGAAAATGTTTGATGGGCAGTAGTTGATCACTTTTTCAGTCTCATTAAAGTAATTTATGAAAAATGAACTGAGAGAGTCCTCTTTATGTGTTTTTCAGACTCTCTAAATATGAAAAAACCTCGAGTTTTCTCTCTTTGGACTCATTAAAAAAACATAGAAAGACCTATATGGAACCGAACCACTCCTTCTTAGGGTTCGTTAAACATGCTCTGAGGAACTCATCTAAAGGATGATGTTACACCAACAAGCATATGTTATCCTCTTCAATCTTGTGTAAAAATAAAGAGGTACTCACCAGAAATTATGGGGGGGAATTTGGGAAAGAAATGTGTCTCTATATTTGTGTTAGTGGCAGTAATAGTCTCTCTTGGACATGACACCTCCTTCATCATTGAATCCAGGTTGGGAAATTCATTTGTCTCTTGTTTGGCCTTCCATAAGTCAATATCTTGGGTCATCTTTGAGTCACTGCTGCCAAGACCATTTTCGTGTCGTTCATATGTTCAAGAGAAGTCAAGCTTACACAAGCCTTCTATTGATTCAACCATCTATTGTTATCAATTCCTACCATATTGACCTTCCTTGTGTCAGTTTTAAATCATCTTCACACTTTAATCTACTTTAAATCTGTTACTTATTTCGTGTCATTGATTGGGGATACATCAAGGCCCTCCTATGATGAGTCTTTTCCTGTCAACTTCAACTAATTATCCAATAATAAGACTTAGAAATCAATTAGTACCTTAGAGCCCGCATTCCTCAATGATGGTTTTCTTCTCTTTCGAAAGTGGATTCACATCATTGGTCCTTGATTGAGATATTCCATTGAGTGTTCAACTTCAGCTCATTTATTCACATTCGATGGATTGTATTGAGGTACCTTGGGAGTCATTGACATCAATGGTGATTTCCCTCGCACTTGTTAATGGCTTTTATCAATGATTGGTAATCAAGTGGTTTCTACCATGTTCGTCTTCAGTACCTGTATTCGCAAGGCTAGATTCATACTTATGGACAACGGGATTGAAGACTCTGGATCTCACCATTTTGATCCAGGTTGTGACAAAGTATTTTGATTTGTATTGACACATAGCTCCACTTTGTATGTCTCGTGGCTATGTCCAAATCTGAATTTTTCTACGAGCATAGATCCACAATGTATTTCTGGTGGCTATGTAGAATCTTAGTGGCATGGATCCACAGTGTATGATTGGTGGCCATGACTGAAATTTATGATTTAAATCACTTGTAGTCTGAGCATGGGAATGCCAACCTCAAACATGGTATAATATTTCACAGATTATTGGTTGTTTGCAGGTTCACGATTGGTGCGCTCCTTGTTCCCGACACACACACAAATTTTACAAAGTATTTCAGTTGTCACGAGTTCCAGCCTCATACTTTGGGGGAGATTTTGTTACACATTATTTTGGTCACCCTAGTGATGTTTCTACAAGCATGTGTTCAGGCTCCCAAAAGGATCTTTCTCATGAGAAAAGTGACTGGTTTCCTCCTCTATAAATTTTTTTTTTATAAAGATGTCACGGGCTAGACATAACACAAAGTGCGAAAATGCCCGATTTCCCTAGGCTATCCTAAACTTGTCTTGTAGAGTTTCTAGAGGCTACTTTATAGACAGGGTGTGGCCGCCTTTGAGGACTAAGGAAAGGACAAAGTTCACAAAGGTTTTAGAAGGGAATATTCTAGAATATGAGGTGGCATGTGTATGGTTGGGATCCTACTTGCTTCTTTGATTTGGTGGGATCATCCTAATCTTTTTAATCATCTCTCATTCTCCTATATAATGATGGATTTATCATGGAAAAGGTTAAGCAAGGAAGAAAGAGAAAGAAAGATCAAATAAGGAATTTATGAAGGAATAGGCTGAGAATTGTGTGAGGAACTCTACATAAATTGGTTTTTGAGGTCTCCATTTGACCATCAAGCTATTGTGGATCATCTTCATACAAGTTTGGAGCAAGTGTGTGTGTTGGAGAAAAGGGCCACCGAAAAGGAACCTTGCAAAACCAAGGTTGTTTGGTTGTATCTTCCACTTTTACTTAATATAATACAGTGGCATGTTTCTTTCCCATAAAATCATTCTCATTTTATTACATGACTCCTTGATCACATGTGTAAGTTTTCATTGAATATATTATTGTTTATTTCACTTTGGTTGGTTTGTGTTTCATTGTAGATCCAATATCAGAAGAGAACTGAAGGAGAGCAGGGACAACAAAGGTACAAGGAAGTGATATTCAAAGGTATGTCATTCATCTCTTGTTTGATATTAAACTCAATGATTAAATCTTAGGGAAAGCATCATGTCCTGTCTTGTTATGTTATTGATCCAGGTGGATCTAGGGAGATCAGTTTATGTTCGCATTCACTGAATTATCCAATAACAATATGTTAAGAACCAAATATCAATATATCATAGAAAAATCTATGAATAAGTACCTAACTCCTTGAAAAAGAGGGAAATTCAGCTAATAAGCCTCTTCGAGGGGGAAACCTCGTTATAAACCACATAAATGTACAAATACAAGATGATTCCAAATGAAAATGTCCCCTTGGTATATATAGGATACTAGGAGGTACAATTACTACTAATGGACCCAAGCCAAAATAAATAAAGTAACATTGCTAATGTAATATGCCCCAATTAAGGGGTAATGTGCCACTATTTAGAGCTTAACACTTCCCAATTCTCTAGTTGCATATGGAAGGAGGCTACGACCCCCTATTTACATGATCCAACCTAAAGGAAGCTAAAGCTCCTTAAATTCTCAGGCTCCAACCCCCTGATTCTCAGGCTCCAACCTGAAGGAAGCTCCAATTCCTTGTGTTATCTGATACCAACCGGAAGGAGGCTACAACCCATTTTCCTTTCCCCATCCTACCTCCCTAAAATACAAGTGTACACCAACTGTCGTTACCATAATCACTTACATTGCCACTATCACTCTCACATCAACATGTAACCTGACAACTTGTTATTGTCACAATCACTATACCATCAACCTATAAATATCACTATACCACCAACCTATAACATGTACCATACCATGCATCAACTGTGTACCAAAAAATGTAGTATAACATGTGCTGTGCTACTTATATGTGTAATATAATGCACTCATTTATTATCAATCCGAGATTCGTAATCAACAGAGTTACAAGACACTAGTAAGGAAGGTAATTTTAATGTCATGAGTATAGAACTATTCTAGATTATGCATGTTGGAAACAAAACAAACTAGCAAATCAAAACACATTTTGGTTGTCTTTCATAGAGAGGCTATCTACTCCATTATGGCACATGCAAGTATGAGATGGATTTCTTTTGACAGATAAACTCTTCTATCTAACCCAAAAAGCTAACTATGCAATTACACTTCTAAAAGGGAAATCATACATCAATCATCAAGACATAGCATGGGTAGTTCAACAGTCAATATACTGAGTATGATGTGGTTCACAATGTGTTGTTGTGAACTTCACTAGTTCTCATTCAAATATGTATGACTACTGCTGCCAAAATTTATGTCCATGAAACAAAATCAAATCCATAAAAACAGAAACAAAGCATATGCAAAAAAAAAAAGGATCTCTAAGCAATCGAAACCTAAACTGAACTATACTGCTATCATTTGAAAAGTTCAAAGCTTCAGCTAGTCTAACATTTATACTATTGAAATCAACTACTAACACTAATCTATAAGGATGATGACCTTTGTTGGGTGGTGGGCCCTTGTCGCTTCAATAGTTCAGAGACTAGAGTCTATAGTAAGCTTTCTTTCAATCCACACATTCCTCTTACTCAAATTTCAAAACATAGAATTAAACTATGCTAACAACTAAACTCACATTCATTTATAAATGATCAAGACCTGGAAATAATTGACATCCTTATATTAAAATTCAACTCAAAATATGTTCTGCAATATGTAACATTGCTTCACATACTCTGTTATGCTAACTCTCTACTACTTCCACCATCCTTGCCATGACTATTTAAACAGTCTTGGTCGTGAAACACAAGGAGGTGAAATCTTTAGCAGATCAGTGAATTGTCAAATTTATATATTCGGTTACATATTTTAAGCTTTATCCTCATGACACGAAGTGTATGAGGATGAATCAATAAACAAACTAGCTTAAGATAACCTTGTTATAGCTTTGATGATTCAAAAAACATCCAACAATTATCTTGGGCATGATCTGGAGCTAAACTTGGTATATTATGCTTCCTGTATTGGTACCAGATCATGACAGGTGAGATTCAGTAAATGGTACCGGATCCGAACAATATGCAAGTGGTTGGTACCAGACTAGAACAGTCTATGGCTATTGGTACTGGATCACGACAATGGATGGTTCGGTACCATATCTGAATGGAAGGTGCACTTGGTATCGGATTCAGACAGTGGAAATCTAGCGCATAAGTATCGGATGGCTGAGCTGATACAGAAATGCTGGACTCATCTAGAGTTCAAAGGTTATACATGGCAATTTAAAACATTAGTACATGAAACATTTAGTCTCCTAGCTCAATAAACCACAAAATGCACGAATTCAATTATAGTTTACCTTATGACCTCATCAATGGCTAATGGTAGTGTTCTTTGTCATTTATCCAAGATTAGGTAAGCCAGAAAGGTATAGATGAGGAGTATAATAGGATAGTGGGGATGTCAATTTAGAGGCTCAACATTCCCCCATGCCAAAACCATTGCATGTCCTCATGCAACTGAAACAATTCAAAATTTTTCAAAATTTGAGACTCCATTCTTTACTTCTCTGGATCAATGATGTTGATGGCTGAGGTTTCTGCTTTCAGCTCCCTTTTTATGACCCTAATATATTGTAAGAGTGTTAGTGCCTTCTTGAGATTATTAGAATTCTCTTCATGGTCATCTTGAAGTTGTTGGCTTGTTTCCTTCAGTTGTTCGTTTTCCTTTTTGATATACCTGTCCAGTAGTTGGTATTCCTTCACTTCTTGTTTGAGTTCCTGGTTTTGTTTTTGTAGCTCGCTAATCTTTTTCTTCATATGTTCTTTTTTTAAGGTTCTTATTAACCCCATTGTTTCTAGCTGGATGTATTCTCTTTCCTCCACTTCCTCCCTCATCCCACATAAAGTAATCGTAACTTGTTCCTCAGTCAAGCTAGTGATGTCATCCTGGACAGATAGGTCTTCAGAAGGGGAGGTAAGATCTATTGGTTCTTCATGTGTATGAGGAATGACAACTGGTTTTCCTTTCTTTTTCATGCTCCTTATGGTTCTTTTAAAAGGGGGTAATGGATCAGAGGTGCTCACAAGCTTCCTTTTCTTCTTTTATATTCATGGAATGGTTACAAGGGATTGTTCTATAGACTGTTCATCCTTATTTTCTGAGCTATTCTTTTCTTTCCTCACAGTTTTTGTCTTATGAACTTTCTCCTCAAGTGCTACTGTTGAGGTCTCCTCCACTAATTTGGATTTACCTTTTGATTCTTGACTTTTAAAAATCTTATCAACTTTGGAAGAGGGCCCTGCTTGTTTACTAGGTTTATCTTTTTGGCTCATTGTTTTGGAGGATGATGGAGTTACCTTATCCTTCTTGCCCTTTTTCTCTTGAGGTTCCTTATATTTCTCTAGATCAGGCTGGGCTCCCTCTATAGGTTTGTTTTCTATGGGAAGGTGTTGAGTGATGAGGATTTTCCAGCTAATCCCTTTCTTCCTGATTTCATGTATAACTAACATCTTAATAAGACCTTGATGATAAATGCTAGTCTTCTCATTTTTGGATAGGGATTTGACACCTCTTACCATCTTGTTTAGACTCATCCATAAAAAATATGGGAAATCAATTTCAAGACCTCCTTTAAAGTGTAACAGAATCCTAAGATGATATAGGAAGGTTACAACATACCTGCCCTCACAAGTGAGGAATCGTTGAAGACTAGCAAGCATTGGATGATACTATTCCTTGATATAGTTCCTAGGAATCCCCTTTTACCAATTAGGGTGTTGATGGTCTTCATTTAGAAATCGTTGACACATTTCCTTGTTGATTTCTACTGCTTTGAAATACTTGGCTCCTTTGTTAGGTAATCCCGTGGATTCCCTTAAAGTTGCTTCGTTGATTTTTAGCTGCAAATTGCCTATGTGTGCAATTTCTCCATCCTAATCCTGAATAAATGAGTGAGATACCTTCTCATGACAGCCTGTGCATTTCTCCAAAAATGAAATCTATCCTGCTCTAGCATACTTCTCTCTACACAACTGGAACTCCTTGGTCTCTCTATAAATCTGGAAGACCGATTCATGTCTACTTACAACCATCTTTATAAACTGTGAGTGAAAATTGGGCTGTTGTATAAGGATTTAGTCATCTTATGAGGGTAAGGGTTTGGTACCGGAAATCGTAGGGAGAAGTAAGATCAAAACTAGAGAAAGGTTGGTAATGGAAAAAAAAATATGGCGATGGCATCGCTAATTCGAACGACGAGTTTAAGAAAAGATGCCTCAAAGGAAAATTAAGACAAGATGAGGCTCATCTGGATGGCTTCGCCACCCAGATAAGACATTTAATTTTTTCCCGTTAGTGCAATGATGGGGATGAAATGTTGGGCGTCGAAGCATCATTATTGTTTGGGATAGGTGATTGGACTTCTGAGTGGTGAATTTGATGTTGAATCATGGCTCATGACTTGAGACACATTCATGATTTCTTAAGGGAGAAGCACATTTGTGGCTCATCATTACTAGACATGCTCCATATTCACACTTTTGATGTGATTTTTCCTTCAATCATTTTTAAGCACTTATGTGATGAGGGGATTGATTAATGTTAAGCATATGGGTATGATAGAAGTGAAAGTTAGGTGCATGGTTTCAACACTAAGGTCATAAGATCTAGTATACATTTTCATGCCTATTGTAGTTTTATAAGCAAAGGAAAATAAATAATACCATGTTACCTTTACTTTTACCATTGTATAATCAATACTCATAGCATATGCGACTGCCTTTGTATTTGAAGCTTCTAAATTGTCAGAGTTCTTTTTTTTTTAGGCTGGAGTTTTCTGGAAGCTTAGTATTGGAATTTACTGTACTTCATGAAACTTCTTTATTCTGTGCTTATCTTATTTTGTGTCTGGTTCTACAGGGTTGTAGGGTGAACATGCTAGTTTCTGAAGATGAGATGTGAGTTTGAAAAAGAGTTCTAAAGGAGCTTTTTGACCCTCCCCCATGCCAAGGATGTTGCATATCCTTATGCAAGAAGATTCAACACTTTGTATCATAATGAAGAAAAGATGATAAGAGAAAAGAAACTGAATCAAATTCCAATAGTACATTTATCACCTAGCATATGATCACATGCCTAAAAAAAAAATTGAAATTGCCTTTCTTTTGATGACTTATTAACAAGGGTAGCATTCAACGGTGAAAACAGGGAGGTTTATTTTTATATTTTTTCCAAAAGAATAGATCCAACCTAACTTGCTTAAGAGATTTACTATCATTATATGTTATGGATAAATTTCACATTATAAGTAGATTAGACTCCCTAGTTAGGGCTCCACTCTTAAGAAGTTTCCTTCTTAGGTAATGTAGGCTTTAAATGTCAGACCGATAAAGTTGAATTAGGGTAATTCTCAAATGGACATTTTCTTGTAGTAATTGTTTTGTTTGTTAATCTGGAGTTTGTATCTCATAAATGTCAACAATGACCTTTGCTTGTAGAGTTCATTTTTTTAGATGAAAAAAGTGAATTTTTCAATCAGACAAGTATAGATGAGACATTTCACAACCAGAACCCACTGCCAACAAGCCTGTTCAGTACTCCGATAGCGTAGTTGTGATAATTAGTGAGAGACATCCCTTCCCCAGGCCGAAAGCCCCATTGCCAACAGGTTTGTTCAGCACCTTGATGGGTTTTCCTAGTCATACCGTAGACCGGTACTCGCTGCCAGTAGACCTGTTAAGTATCCCGACGGGTTAGTCTCTTAAACCCTTTTTCCATCAGAGGCTTCTTGTCCATAGTCACCTATTTCGATTTTTATTAAAGAGTGATTTTGCATGGTGACAGGGGAGGCTCGTCTGAAAACCTTTTTACAGGCTGGGATAGTATTGGGTTGGAAGGTATATTATCTTATTTGGATGTCTTTAAATATATGTCTGAAGGAAAAATAAACTTATGTATTGCACATTAGATCCAGATGTATAATTTTGCTTGAGTTTGTCCATAAGAGAATGACCTAAAGTTACCTTAGGGTACTGATACATACTCTTCCATAAAAAAATTCCTAGTGTGCCCATGACAGAGAGTGTTCATGTACTCATATGATACTCTTTAGAAAAGATAATCCAATGAATACTATTGAAGTCTAGTTAGGGTGAGATAGTTACTTGTAGGCTAATATAGTTTTTATCCCTTTAACCATGCTGAAGTACTGGATAAAGGCAACCTCTAGACTTTGAAACAGATTAAGCATGGTTCTTTTAACAATCATAGGTAAATATTATGTCTTCTTTGTCAAGAAAAAAAACCAAAAGAAATTAAAATACTTCCTTTTAGCTAGCAACAGAACCAAAAGAAATTAAAAATTCTTCTTTTTAGCTAACAATAGAACCACAAGAAATTAAAAATTCTTCCTTTTAGAAACATAACCAAAAGAAATTAAAGATACTTCCCTTTAGTCAGCAACAAAACCAAAAGAAATTATTGCTTCATAAGGGCTTCCATTTGATGTTGCATTCAACTTCTTGGTTCCAGCTTAAGTGGTTGTTGCATGGATTCATACTTCATATTAATTGAAATAAGATTTTTAAATATGCGTATCATTCCTTTTCAATTAGGTGATGTGTCTTGATGGTACCATATAAGGCAGACTTATGGTACTGGACCAGCACAGGACTGTTGGTACTGGACCAGAACAAGATTTCTGGTACTGGAGCAGAATAGAGTATTGTTGATGCCTACAAACTGATGTTTAGCAATTTCTTGAAGGATCAAATAAATTATAGAAATCTACTTACAAAGATAAAATGTGAAAGTAATAGAAAAGGAGGTAAGAATCCCTTGTTACCTTTAGCTTATTAACAACACACAACCCACACCTATGTACAAAAGTTTAAAAATAAACCAATCAGTCAATGTCGATCAGTAAGAAGGTCTTCTTCCTTACTGATCACCTACATATCTGAATTTTGTAGTATACGAGTCAAAAATTCCTCTTTTGATAGGGGTTTGTTATAAATTCTCAACCGGTGACCATTCACAAGTAGTGGTGTCTGTTGTTCATCAATTGTCTTTATCCTAATTGAACCGTTGTCATAGACAGTGTCAATTTTGTAAGGTCCCATCCAATGATTAGTTAACTCACCTTTGAAGTTCTTGAATCTGCTGCCATACAACAGGGCCCAATATCCTTGTTGAAATTTTTTCTTTTTGAGATACTTGTCATGCCATTTTGTTCTCTTCTCTTTACTGAGGGTGGTTCTTTGAAGTGCTTCTTGCCTAATTTCATCCAACTCATTAAGTTGCAAGAGTCTTTGTTGTTGGGCTTCATCCAAGTTCATGCCAACTTGTACTGCATTCCTGAAGGTTTTGATCTGGAATTCTATGGGGAGAAGTACCTGCTTCCCATACACCAACTCGTAGGGTGTATGTCCTGTTGTATTCCTCCAGGTGATTCTATAATCCCATAATGTTTCTAGTAATCTGTCAGCCCAGTCCTTGTGGTGTAGTTGTACTGTTTTGGTAAGAATGGACTCAATAACTTTGTTGGTAGATTCTACTTGTCCATTTGCCTGTGGATGGTAGGGTTTAGATTTCCTATTCTTAATTTGGTACTACTATGTAACAGCTTTGACTAGATTAGAGGTAAATTGAGTTCCCTGATCCGTCACACTTTCTCGAGGTACATAAAATCTAGTAAAGATGTCATTAAAAAGGAAATCTACCACTAATTGTTCACTTGCAACTCGTAAAGATTTTTCTTCAACCCACTTAGTCACATAGTCAGTACATACAAGTATGCACTTTTTCTTTTTAGATGCTGGCTTAATGAGTCCTATGAAATCTAATGACAATTTATTGAAAGGCTCAATGACTAATTGGGCTTGAAGTGGCATTTGGTCTCCTGTAGTAGGCTTAGCCATTCATTGGAATTCATCACAATTGGATACATAGGTTTTAGCATCCTTGAAAATATGAGGCCAATAATAACCAGATTGCAAAACTTTATAAGAAGTCCTATTTTTTGTGAAGTGTCCTCCACAAGGACCATCATGGTAGGCTTGCAAAATATCATGAATTTCATCTTCCCTTACACATATCCTGATTACCAAATATGGTTCTGTTTTGTAGAGACAATCATCATGCCACATGTAGTTTTCACTTAGTTGAATTACTTTCTGTTTTTCTCTAGGAGACAATTTCTGAGGCATCTTCCCTGTCACAAGATAGTTAGCTACATCTGCATACCAAGGAGTGAATGTAGAAGTAGCAAACAAATTTTCATCAGGAAATTTATCTTCTACTGGTGCGTTATCTACCAGATGAATCATTCTAGATAAGAAATCAACCACAATATTATCCTTACCAGGTCTATCAATAATGTTGATATTGAACTCTTGTAATAATAACAACCATATTGTAACTCTAGGATTTGTTACAAGTTTTTTCATTAAGAATTTGATGTCTGAATGATCAGTGTGTACAAAATATTGATCTCCTGTAATATAGTGTCTAAATGTATTGATAGCATGGACCACAACTAGCAATTCTTTTTCTGTGACCATATAATTAACTTCAGCTGGAGACAAATTTTTACTGAAAAAGTAAATAGCATAAGGCATTTGATTTTCCCTTTGTCCAAGAACTACCCCAAGGGTTGTGTCTGAGGCATCGATACAGATATGAAAAGGAAGGGACCAATTTGGTCCTCTTAATACACATGTAGTTGACAATTTTTGTTTTAGAATCTCAAAAGATATTTGGCATTCATCATCCCACTTAAATTCGGCTTCTTTAGATAATAAATTGAATAAAGGGGTAGCTAGGCTTGTAAAATTTGGAATGAATCTTCTATAGTAGCCATCATGCCCTAAAAATATGTGAACTTCCTTTGGTGAGGAAGGTATTCTGATTTGTGTGATAATATGAATCTTTGTCAGATCAACTCTCATTCCAGAACCAGAGATGTGATGTCCCAAAACAATACCTTTAGTGAGCATCATATTTGACTTTTCATTACTTAGGGAAAGATTAGTTTCCTTACACCTAATCAAGACTTTTTCTAGACTAGTCAAAGTTCCTGGAATTCTTTTCCATGGACTGTAAAATCATCCATGTAGACTTCCACGCAATCATTGGTCAAGTCAGAGAAAATGGCTAGGACATCCCTTTGAAAAGTGGTTGGGGCATTGCAAAGTCCAAAAGGAATAACCCTATAAGCATAGGTTCCCCATGGGTAGGTGAAAGTGGTCTTCTTCTGGTCTTCGGGTCCTATTTGTATTTGGTTATAACCACTAAACCCATCTAGGAATGAAAAATACTTCTTTTCAGACAAGGTATCCAACACCTAATCAATATATGGTAAGGGAAAATAATCCATATGGATGGCTTTGTTCATCTCTTGAAGTCTACACATATTCTCCACTTACCATTTTTCTTGGGAACTATGACAAGTGGAGACACCCATTGACTATCTGAAATGGGGTATATGAGATTGGCTTGAAGGAATTTTTGCAATTCCTTTTTTATAATATATTTAAGGGTTGGATTCATCCTTCACTAAGACTATCTAACTGGTTTGATTTGGTCATTAGTGTAGATATGATGTGTGCATGTGTCAGGATGAAAGCCTTTCATGTCTGCATAATCCCATGCAAAGGCATCAAATTGTCTTTGGAGCATTTCAATTACTTGTGTCTTTTGTTTTGGTTCTAAACTAGAGTTGATATACAAAGGTTTTCCTGGGATAATCTCAACAAGTTCAGTACTTTCTTCCTTCTCTAAGGGATATGGTGATAAAGTATATAATTGAGTGATATCAGGGTGCCAAGTTTGTTGAAATTTGGAACTGAAAATGTGTGACAACTCTGCAAAAGACCTCAGATATTCAATACAATTTGTATCAGCCAAAAATAAACTTAAGACTTGTTCATCCGATTGTTCTTGCATTTCTCTTACCTATTCAAGTGTTAACAGGGGTATGATGCAATCTTCTTCTCCATAAGGGTTTTCTAACTAGACAGGTATCTCCTGTGTTGGTTGGGCAGGAGGAAAGAGGACAAGCTTTTGGATATGTGTGCCATTGGATATAGTCATCTCACCAGACCGACAACTGATAAAGGCATATACTGTGGCCAGACAAAGATGGCCAAGAACCACAAGGTGTCCTGGTTTGGAGGATGATTTAGAGTAGATGAATAGAAAGTCTACTAGATAGTCCCAAGAAGCTAGAGTGACTGTGACATCATCTAGACTTCCTGCAGAGTTAATGACTGACTTATCTTCCAACTCTATCATGGTTTGGGTTGGTCTTAACTGGTTGATTTAGATATTTTTCATAGTGTCAAAATGCATTACATTAATTTCTGCACCCAAATCAATGAGTTTGTTTGGTAAAGAAATACCATTAATTTCAACAGTGACTATTGGGTTCCTAGGGTCATTATATTTGTATGGCATTTCAGAAATAAATTAAGATAATTTCCCCACCACCTGAACAAGGGGAGGTTCCTTCTTCTTCATTCCTGGTATCTTAAGGAAAAGATCCATTATGATATTGGCATATATTGGGATATCCTTAATGGCTTGTAGCAGAGGTATTTTTATACATACATTTTGTAATTCATCCTCTATATCTTTGTGCAAGGGTGGGCCAGGTTTCTTCAATAATAGTCTTTCGAGGTAGGGTGGAAGATTAAATTGTTGAGGTACTTGTACAGAATGAGAACTGATTGGAATAGGAGGGGAAGTCTCTTCTTCTATAGGGGTGGTTTGAGTGTTTTCTTCCTCAGAATGATTATCATTTTCTTCCTGAATTATTACTCCAGGATTTCATTGATTTATAGTTTTCCCTGATCATTGTTGAATTTCATAGGTGGGAAAGGTTTGAACTTCTGTATTCTACATAGGGTGGGTGGATCAATTATTGGGGTTATGGATTGGCTAGGCAGGGATTGTTGTTGGTATCGGAGGGTTGTGGGAAGCTTGGTTTTGTGGCTGTTGATTGTCATTTATAGGTACTTGTTGTTGCTGTTTAGGGTTCAAGGGGGTTGTAAATTGCTGTTGTATAGGAAGTGGGGGTAAATATTGCATCTGTGGTGGGTTAAATCCAAGTAGTAATTGGGAAATGTTTGCAGGATACTGTGGATATGTAGGGTAAGAAGGATTCCCACACACAGGTCCCCTCCAACCTTGTTGCCAAGGTTGAGTTTGATCTTGCTGAGGTGTCCATTGTGGATAGGTCATTGGGGGAGGACCCCATTGTTGTTTTTGATACTGTGCATTAGGGTCAAAAAATTCATTGGGTTTTTATGCTCTCCAAGGTCTTCTAGAAGGGTATGATTGTTCTTGTGAGACTCCTCCTCCCCTATACATGGCTTGTATTTCAAGAAAACTTCGAAACTCATATGTGGGGTGCTCTCATGTACACATACCACATATTTGTATGAGATTTAATGGAAATTATTTCTCACCATGCTTCTTTCAACATCTAGGAATGAAGATTGCTAAAACAATCTCTTCTTCTTGTTTCTTTTTCAGTTTTGGGGTATCTAACTGGCTACTGATTGTTCTCAAGATGTTTGTTTTAAAGTTCTCTAATAAGTTTCCTAACTCAATTATGGTGACAGTTCCTGAGCTTTGTCTTGTATTTCTGCTAAAATAATCTCTTGGTGCTTTTCTTATTTTAGCTTTTCCTCTTGAGTATCTTCTACAGTAATCTACAATTTTTGCAAAAGGATTTTGCTGCACATCTCTTGACTTAACAAATTTAAAAATTCTATGTAGTCATCTCTAATACCCTTCAAAAATATGGTTCTTACTACAACTGGTTCTGTGGTGAATAATTTTGATTTCTGGTAGTTGTATAAGAAACTTTCTAGGTAGTCTTCAGGGCTTTCATCTTCTTTTTGTAGCATTTTAAAAATGTCATTTTTAGCATTATCCTTACAATAGTCTTGGTATTTCCATAAAAATGTGTCTTTCATTTGATCCCAATAGAGGATTTTATTTTCTCCTAAGCTCATGAACCATCTTAAGGTTGAATCCTTCATTGTAGTAGGAAAGAGCTTAAGTTTTTGGGCATCGTCTGAGTAGTTATAGCTTCTACATAATATGTCAAACTCGAATAATAATAAGTTTGGATCTTTAGTTGACATACCTCTAAAAGTGGGTAACGATGATAGTGGGATTTTTTTCATGTTGATGTTTCTGGAAATATCCAAGATTGGAAACCCAAAGGTCTCAGTCTTAGTGGTTGCATTTCCTTCTTCTTTTGCCAATCCACTGATAGATGGTTCAGAAATCGGATTTTGTATGTCTCCTAAATGTTCAACATATTCACGTTTTGCCTGCCCCAATGTTGATTCTTCCGTTTTAGGTTCTTCTTCTGGAGCTTCGCTGGATCCCCTTGAACTTTCTCCTGGTGGAAATTTTCCTGCACCAGTGTCAGTTGGATTAGTGGGGCGGGTTGTTTTTGAATATTTAGATCTTAAAAATCTACCCTTATTATCTCTATATCTATGCATAAAATGGAAATTTGATTCTTAACTTAATTGAAATCCTAATTCTATCTAGAAGGTAAGAAGGAAACCTAGCTTCAAAGAACCCCACTCTAGTGTCCGCGTGGATCTTCACGCATGTCTTAAACATTCTATCCTCCTCCCTCAAGAAGCCTCTAAAATCATTTAAAAGATATGCAAACAATCTAAGCTAAAAATCACTTCCTACCGTTTGCAACTCCCCGACAACGACACCAAAATGTTGTGCTACTTATATGTGTAATATAATGCACTGATTAATTATCAATCGAGGATTCGTAATCAATAGAGTTACAAGACACCAGTAAGGAAGGTAATTCTAATGTCATTAGTATAGAACTATTCTAGATTATGCATGCTAGAAAAAAAACAAACTAGCAAATCAAAACACACTTTGGTTGTCTTTCACATAGAGGCTATCTACTCCATTATGGCACATGCAAGTATGAGATGGAGTTCTTTAGACAGATCAACTCTGCTATCTGATCCAAAAAACTTAATATGCAATCACACTTCTAAAAGGAAAATCACACATCAATCATCAAGACATAGCATGGGTAGATCAATAGTCAATATACTGAGTATGTTGTGGTTCACAATGTGTTGTTGTGAACTTCACTAGTTCTCCTTGAAATATGTCTGACTACTGTTGCAAACATTTATGTCCATGAAATGAAATCAAATTCATGAAAATAGAAACATATCATATGCAAAAAAAAAAAAGATCTCTAAGAAATCGAAACCTAAACTAAACTATATTGCTATCATCTAAAAAGATCAAAGATTCAACTAGTCTAACATTTATACTATTGAAATCAACTACTAACACTAATCTATAAGGATGCTGACCTTTATTGGGTGGTGGGCCCTTTCTGCTTCAACAGGTCAACGACTAGAATCTACAATAAGCTTTCTTTCAATCCACACATTCCTCTTACTCAAATTTCAAAACATAGAATTAAACTACGCTAACAACTCAACTCACATTCATTCATAAATGATCAAGACCTAGAAATAATTGACATCCTTCTATTAAACTTCAACTCAAAATATTTTCTGCAATATGTAACACTACTTCACATACTGTGTTGTGCTAACTCTCTACTACCTCCACCATCCTTTCCATGACTATTTAAACAGTCTTAGTCGTGAAACACAAGGAGGTGAAATCTTTAACAGATCAATCAATTGTCAAATTTATATATTCAGTTACATATTTTAAGCTTCATCCTCATGACACGAAGTGTATGAGGATGAAGCAATAAAAAAAATATCTTAACATAACCTTGCTAGAGCTTTGATGATTCAACAAACATCCAACAATTATCTTTGGCATGATCTGGAGCTAAACTTGGTATATTTTTCTTCCTGTATTGGTACCGGATCGTGACAGGTGAGATTTGGTAAATGGTACCGGATCCAAAAAGTATGCAAGTGGTTGGTACCGGACTAGAATAGTCTACGGCCATTGGTACCAGATCACGTCAGTGGATGGTTCAATACCAGATATGAATGGAAGGTGCGCTTGGTACCGTATTCAGACAGTGGAAATCTGGCGCATAAGTACCGGAGGGCTAAGATGATACAAAAATACTGGACTCATCTAGAGTTCAAAGGTTATACATGGAAATTTAAAACATTAGTACATGAAACATTTAGTCTCCTAGCTCAATAAACCACAAAATGCACAAATTCAATTATACTTTACCTTATTCCCTCATCAATGGCTAATGGTAGTGTTCTTTGTCATTTATCCAAGCTTAGGTAAGCCAAAAAGGTATAGATGAGGAGTATAATAGGGTAGTGGGGATGTCAATATAGAGGCTCAACAACATGCATCAATAGTGTACCATAATATATGCCAAATGTAGATACCATAACATCAATGATGAGTAGTTAATCATGTATCCAATCATGTACCATGTATTATAGCATCAATAATATATAGAACCAGTACCATATATCATAAAATTAATCATGTATATGCATGTACCATATAATCAATTAAGTCCCTCAAAGAACCAAAACATGTGACTCATGCATATGCCACCATACATAAAGTGTATACCTCAACCATATATTCACATCTCAAAGATATGTCTCTTATAATGAACCATAAAATTCATGTCATAAACAGATACATGAGTATACCTCATTCAACCATGTAACCAAGATGTACCTCAATCATGTGCCAAGCCAATCATATCTCAAGAATATACCATACCACAACCAAATATGATTTTTAAAGAGAGCACATAAGCATACCTATATATCTGTATCTGAACTGATACACAATAGTGTTGACCTATAAGCTTTCTTCAGACCTCTGGGACCTGGTAGAAGAATTTCCCCCAAATCTGTCTTGTAGTTGTGGAACTGAGACCTACTATCTAGCGGGGCCTCGCGTGACGAGCCCTAGAAAATATGTGAGGCTTCCTCATGGGATACTAGTATTCTAACCCATGGAGGTCAAACAAGCTAGGTTTTCCTGAGAAATATTCACTCTTCTCTACAACCTTGAAACTCTCGCACTACTCACTTGTTCCTACCTCATATTTCATCGTCATAAAATTTCCAAATAGATCACTAGTTCAGTGGAATATGTTCAATAGAATTAGTGAGTGAATGTTCTTATGAGACACTCCTTGAGGTGTATTTACAATTTTTTAAGTATCCTCTCTCGTTAATCTTAGGGGTTTATATAATTTCTTGTTACAACCACTTTATGCTTTCATTAATTGACTTGTAACTAACTAGGGGTTTCTTAACCATTCTTTGGGTCTTCTAAATTCACAAGGCTATAACTCCTCAACCCTGAGGAACCATGTGGCATACCACCTATCATAGGAAAACCACACAATCAAGACTATACATCCATGATTGGGTTACCTGCATTTACACTATTGTTCATGAACTTTTTCCTTGATCAAATTTGGGTTCCATAAACATACCTTTGGTTCTACCATATTTCTTCAAGTGTTGACATCAATGAAAATAAATATTTCAACAATATCCCCCTTCATAATTGGTGGAAAAACTTATGGAATGGTAACACTCATGGTCCTTCTCATTCTCCCTCGATGACCATCGCTCCCCCTGTGACCAATGCTCCCCTTGTTTTCATGCATATATTATTTCTCTCTGTTTCCATTCCTTTGTCATATCTCTCCCCATTTGACATCAATGGAAAAGGGTACTTCTCATGTGGGGTTTCTCCCCCTATATGAAAGCCTCTTATTTATCTTTATCATGATTCATCATGTAAAACTCTAATGTATATGAAAAGCATTCAAAAAATTATTTACTTGTATTCTTCAAGTCTTTTGCTTCTCTCCCCCTCTCTTATTGTGCATGATCCTATGTGGATCACTATGGGGAAGAAACTGCTCCAAGTTTTTGTCGAATATACTCAAAGGTAGCCCTTGGAAGAGGTTTGGGGAAGATATATGGAATCTTCTCTTTTGTCCCAATGTACTCTAGCTTAATGTTCTTCTCTATAACTTGTTCCCATAGAAAGTGAAACTTGATTGGAATGTTCTTTGTCTTGGAATGCATTAC
>JZKD02S1855993.1:1078449-1116807 GCA_000966675.3 Picea glauca | reverse complement strand
GGAGGTTGCCCCCTCGAAGAGGCTTATTATCTGAAATTATCTCTTTTTCAAGGCGTTGAGTACCTTTCCTGAAGTTTTTCTATGCTATATTGATGTTTGGTTCTTAACATACTCTGCTTTTGTTGTGCACAAAGATGTCGATGATTGTTTCTTGCTCAACCATGACACTAGAGAATCACGTAAGTACACATATGCTACACTTGTACTTCTTCTATCATCAATTCTACCTCCCCAATATGCATCTGTATAGGCTACAAAAGGTATATCATTCCCTTTTGGATACCATAATCCAAAATATTTTGTTTCCTTGAGATATCTGAGTATTCTTTTTACTTCCATGACATTTGTTTCATTCAATGGTGCTTGAAATATCGCAAACTATCCAACTTCTTGCAACACATCTGACCTTGATGATGTCACATAGAGTAAGCTATGAATCATCGATCTTTATACTCTTCAACCCGCATCCTTATATTCGTCTTTCTTGCTCAACTTACAACTAGAATGAATACGAGTACTTATGAGTTTACAAATTTCCATTCCAAACTTCTTTAGCATTTCTTTGATATACTTAGCGTGGGAGATGAAAATACATTTATCACGCTGACATATCTATAATACCAAAAATAAAGTCAACTCATTGAGAAAAGACATTTCAAACTCATTGTGTATGTATTTGGAAAACTTGTGACTCATCTTGTCATCATCACTTACAAAGATAATATCATCAACATAAACTTAAATCAACAATACATTTTCTTGATCCACTTTTATGTGGTGATTGTTGTCTTATTTTTCCTTCCTAAATCCTTGTTGTGGTAGATACCTATCCAACCTTGAATATTGTGCTCTAGGGGGATTCTTGAGTCCATACAATGATTTCTTCAACCTGCAAACATAATCTTCCTTTTTCTGATAGTAGAAACCCTTTAGACTATTCAGTGTAGACTTTTTCTTCTAACTCTCCATTTAGAAAGAATGATTTCACATCCATATGATACATCTTGATTATTTTGGAACATGCATGGGCTAAGATCAATTTGATTACTTCTATATTGTCAAATGGGGAAAAGGTCTCTTCAAAATATATACCTTCAATATGAGTGTATACTTTTCATACTAACCTTGCTTTGATTTTGGTTACATGTTCATCCTTGTTCAGTTTGTTTTAGAAAACCAACTTTGTACCAATCACGTTCTTGTTCTTCGGTCTTGAAAACAGTTCCCATGTGTCATTATTATCTATTTTATCCAATTCTTAATCCATAGCCTTGATCTAGTGTTCATCTTTTCTAGCCTCTTCAAAATGGCTTGGATCAACAACGGATAACAATGCTAGATTGCTTTGTTTTAGTGAACGTATTCTTCTTCAGTTTTCAGATCATGCATCTTTATTCCCAATAATATATTCTTGTGGATGATTTTTCTTCACTCTTTGGCTAGGTGTCTTGGGAGGCATTTGCTTCTCATATTCCTCTTTCTTTTTTTTTGGTTACTCTTCTTCTTCTTCTGCTTCTTCTTCTACTTATTCTTCTTTTATACCTTCTTCGTCATCTTTCTCTTTCGAATCATTGCTTCTTTCTTCAGTATTTCATTCACATGTTTTGTCAATTGTTACATTGATTATTTCCACTATTCTATTGAGCATCGGACTGAAGCATTTATATCCTTTTCTTTTGCTTGAATTCCCAACCAGTATGCCCTTATCAACTCGAGAGTCAAATTTTTTCAATCTTGTCATCTTCTCTTTTGATATAGCATTTTCTTCCAAATACTCTGAAATGATTCACTTTTTCCAATATTCCTTTCCATAACCCATAGGGAGTCTTATCATTGTTAATTCTAAGCATTCCTTTGCTTATGATATGAACTATTGTATGTACTTACTATGTCGAAAAAATGTCACTCAACTTGGAATCTTTTGACATGGTTCTAGCCATTTCTTGTATTGTTCTATTCTTCCTTTCGACAACTCCATTTTGTTGAGGTATTATGGCTGCTGAGAACTATCTTTTTATTGCATGTTCACCACAAAATCCATGAATTCCTCTGATGTAAATTATGCTCCATCATCTAATCTCAAAAACTTGATTTTCAAATTCATCTTGGTTTCAACCATGTCTTTGTATATCTTGAAGTGTTAGAATACCTTTGAATTCTTCCTGAGAAAGAAAACTGCAATCATTATTGTGTAGTCATCAACTAGTAGCATAAAATATTGTTCTCCATTTAATGTCTTCATTATTGTAGGTCCGCATAGGTCAGTGTGTACAATATCCAATGTTTTTTCTGTGGAGTACTCTTTTGAGTTGAAGTTGGTCCTGGTTTGTTTTCATTGTTGACAATGCTCACATAGAGTATTTGCTGGATTTGAAATAGAAGGAATTTCTTTCACTACTTCCTTTCTGTTGATTTTGAAAAAGTTATCAAAATTCATGATCTAGATGGATGTCGGTGGCCTCCCACCTATTCCAACTAGTTCATTTTGTTAGTTTTTGTTTTTTAGTTTTTGGGTCCCTGACTTACAGGGTCAATTTGAGGCCCTAAACAATGTTTTTAGGACTTTCCATAGTCATAAATGACCTTTGATAGATAGAAACAAAATGTGTAGTACTTGGATAGACCTTTCCAATAGGATTTCGTGTGCCTAAAATGGAGACTGTATGCAAAAGTTACGACCCCGGGCCGCACATGACTTTTGCCACTTCATCTCTTAGGGTTAGGTTTTTGGATGTCTAGGGTTTTTGACATTCGTTTTTATTGTAAAAACTCCTTTAGAGCCTCATTGTAATATTATTCTTTTGAATGAGCGTGGTCGTCACATCTCTTCTCAGAGATAAGCCGCCACCATTCCAACAAGCTTGTTTTCCGCTGCATTTTACAGTTTTAACTTATTTCCTTATTGAATAGAAAACCAATTTTACTGTATCTCTGTTATTATGTGTTAAACATATTTTAATAATCTGTATTCATTTTGTTCTTCTCATAAAATTTGGATCAGTGGTATCATAGCGGTTTTCTCCTTGTTGTCCTAATGAATGCCCCTAGGAAGGTCGTGGTACAAAGAATTGTGTCTCAAACATGTTTTTCTTGAGGAAGAAATCTCTCACACGTCTAAAGGACCGCTCATGGCAGGAGAAAAGAAAGACGACAGGATAGGAGATCCTTTCAAAATGTTTCTTGAGGAAGCCCTCACACAACAGAGTAATGAGATGATGAATATTTTCATGCAAATCCTTGAACAACTACCAATAGGCGATGCATCTTTCTCGAGCAGAGGTGTCGCCCCCTTCAAGGTACAAATCAACTTTGATATTCCTATATTTGAAGGTCATATAGACGTAGAGGTTGTAGACAAGTGGTTGAATCTACTAGAAGGGTATTTTTTTGTCCATAACTTTTTAAATAGATAAAAAACTACTTTTTCTCTCCTCAAAGTCATTCCCCATGTCAAAGATTGGTGGGAAACTTTCTATGAGAAAATGGAAAGAGAGGAACCCTCATTATTTACAGTTGCATCCACCTGGGAATCCTATAGGGATTCTATTAAGGAAAAATACTACCTTGTTAGAAATTATGATGACTTGTATACCAAATGGACCACACTGTGGCAAGAAAGAGACCAAGCAGTGCTAGGTTTTACAAATATCTTCCATAGCCTGCACACCTAGCTGGGTATCAAAGATTCAGAGCGACATCTGGTGCTCAAGTATTGCAGTGCTCTACATATATACATTCAGAACAAAATGGAATTTCTGGACATCTCATCCTTGGGTGAGACCTATCAATATGCCATCAAAATCGAGCAGAAGATAAAAAAAAAGACGCGAAAATTTGGGTCTTGGAACCCCTCACAACAAAAACTAGGAAAGGGCGACCCCAACCTACAGAACAATGGACAGAGAAAATATGGACAATATCAGGATGATGCAGGAGCATCACCGACTCATCAAGCAAGCCAACGCAGAAGCGGAGGACAGCTGGATAAGCCAGCACAAAATTTTGAAATTGCCTTGAAACTGTTGCGCGAACATTAATGTGAAAACTTAATGAGGCGCACTTTATATTTTGTAATGGACCTTGAGCAGATAGCTCTCATTCTTTGGTAGATAGACAACATTTAATATAAGTTAATGCAGGTAGGTAGAATTGAATTCTTAGATTAGACAGTTTTAGGTAGGGGGAGGGAAAACGGATATAGACACCCTCATTGTATCATTGTAACGGAGGCCTGAGCATAGAAGAGAGGAAGAGCATAGGAGAAGAGAGAGAGCTATGTAAAGACACCCATGTACAAACATTTGAATTAATAGAAGAGTTCTGATTCAAATTCATGGTTTGTGTTGGTCTCTGTGTATTGATGTTATGCTCACTTGAATGTTTGCTTCCTAGTTATACATTTTCTTTTATATGTTGTGTATGTGATTTCATGTATCAATTGAAGTCTGAGAGGGAGAAGGAATGAGTTTCAATTGTTTCTCTATTTGAGCCAGAGGATTTCTGCAAGGAGTGCAGTCGAATTGTCCGCAAGGAGTGCGTTGATAGAAGGTTCAGGTAGAGAGAGATTTTGTTCTTGTTCATCCCAGAAGTGCAGTTGGACACAAGAGTCGTGCAAGGAGTACGCAGGCTGAGGAAAGTTTAGGGTTGCGAACTTGAGAGAGAAAGTGAAGGACTACTGCTGCAGGTGTGCGCAGAGTCGAAGACTTCAACACTTAGTCGTGGTTGGAGGTTTGCTGCAAGGGGTGCATATGAGAGGGTCTTCTTTATAAAGATTCGAAGTCATGCAGAAGCTCAGGAAGGATAGAGTCATCGAATTCGTCGAAGGATTGCACAGAGAAGTTGTGTTTGGAGTGTTCAAGAAGGTGCTATAGGGTTGCATGCATGTGAACAAGTCTTCGTGGAGGAAGTACTTGATTCAATTCGTAAAATTCATCAGGGAGGAATGGACGGTTAGAATTCTCTGAGAAAATTTCACGACATCCCATGAACCATCAGATCTTGGAAAGGTGCAGGGAAGATACAGCGACGTATCCCCAAAAGGTTCCAAGCTCAGGAGGTTCAGAGCCGTTGATCAGGACTATGAGGGTTGTTAGATTCACACACATATCATGGATCAGGGTTTCACGAGTTGAAGCTCCAAGTTGTTGCAACGAGAATTGCAATATCATGATCTGCAATATCCCGACGAGACTAGAACTGCCCATCAATTGGGACGTGTGTTAGAAGATTTGAGGAAGTCAGAGTTCGGGGCATCAGAGATTCAAAGACTAGATACTCTTGTAGTTTGGAATCGCGAAACACAATATCCCGATGGGGGAAGGATAGTGTGGGCCACGACAGGATTAGGGGAGGATAGGTGGCACACCGTATCGGCATTCGAAAAAAGGAAAGTCCCGAAACATTTGGTTTTAGGAGCCGCGATTTAGCGAAACCTAAAATCCCGATAGAAGTGACAGGAGTTGAGGGGACAACTTGCACGTGCATCGGAGATTCAGCGTATCGGGTATCGGAAGTTGGTAAGGCGAGTTGCTTGATATCGTGAGTGGTGAAATTGTGATAGGAGAAGTCCCGATAAGAGGGGGAAGAGGTCAGCGTTGACTTGCATCGGGTCTTGGGGATTTGAGTGCCTAGTGATCGACCTTTGAACTTGTGAAGTCACGAGTTCCGATTTCCCGATCGATAAGAAAGGGGAATCGCGTGAAAAGATCTGTGGGCAGATTTCCTGATAGGGAAATAAAAGAACCAGTTAGTGTTCTTCGGGCCTAGAGGGAGAGAAGATCCTGTGTGAGTGGGCGTGCCTGTGGGTGCGGCTGCGTCATAGGCCAACTATTCCAAGCCACAAGAAAATAAGGACACTAGAAAGAGGAAGAAGGATACCGGGAAGTGGTACGACTTCCATAAGAGCCCTTGGCATAACATTGTCAATTTTCACTCAAAGAAGTTGCTAGTGTCCAAAGTGAAAGCCTCTAAATCAGATGTGGGTTTTGACTTAGAGTCAGAACCAAAAATGGGAAGACAAATCATTGATGCGAATCCCAGTGCCACCATTTCTACCACCAATCTCCATCCTGGTGAACCAAATGAGCTAGAAGAAGGTAAGCGCCTTTTCCATTCACAGATGTGGGTAAAAGGCACCCCGTTGCACTTCATCATTGATAGTGATAGCCAGAAGAACATTATCTCAGTATAGGTCATCAAGTGGTTGGCCCCACCGATAATGCATCACCCACAACCCCACACCATTGGATGGATTTTCCAAGGAAGCGATCTTTGCATCAGCCAACAGTGTCGATCGTCGTACGACATCAATTCCTTCAAAAAAGAGGTGTTATGTGATGTTTCTCCTCTCGAATTTTTTAATGTTCTTTTTGGACAACCTTATTTATGGAAACATCATGTTGTATATGAGTCTAGGCCTCATAGTGTTATTATTACTTTGAATAGGAAATTGTACAGGATACCCGAGGCAGTTTCTCCTAGTGTTATTTCGTTGATCTCTACCAAGCAATGCAGGAAGGTCATCTCTCAGATTGGGAAATTTTTCTTCTTCATGATTCACTCTTAGAGTAATTGAAATATCACATCCACATCCAGGGCCTTTTCGACCGATCTCTCCACACAACAGAAGAAAGTGGATAAGTTCATGGAATAACACTCAGATATCTTCTCCTCTCCTACTGGGGTACCTCTGTATTGCCAAGTCAAGCATCCCATCGATATGACCCCAGGCGCACCACTACCCAATGGTCCGATCTACCACTACTCTCTATTATAAAATCAGGATATCAAGAGGAAGATCTAATAACTACTCCATAAGGGTCACATTGATCCCAGCTGGCCGCCTTGTGGGAGCCCAATCATACTGGTGCAAAAGAAAGATGGGACCTGGTGACTCTGCATTGATTACTGGGCCCTAAATAAAATCACAGTCCAGAACCAATACCTGATTCCGTGAATCGATGACCTCTTTCATAAAATATGGGGGATAAATACTTAAGTAAGATTGATCTAATGTTTGGCTATCACCAAGTCCCAATAGAATAGATAGATGTATGGAAGACCACCTTCAAGTCAAAATAAGGTCTTTTTGAATGGTTGGTCATGCCCTTCGGTTTGACAAATGCTCCAAATTTTTTTATGAGGATGATGGATGATATCCTGTGACCTTTCACCAGTACTTTTGTAGTGGTGTATCTGGATGAAATCCTCATCTACAACAAGACTTGGGCAGAACACTTGCAGCATATTCAACATGTTCTACACACCCTGCGACAACACAAACTATATGAAAACTTGGAAAAATTCTCCTTCGGCATGGGCAATGTCCATTACTTAGGATACATCATTGATCAACATGGTGTGCATGCAGATCCAGCCAAGATCTGGGTCATTTGTGACTATCCAGCCCCAACCACACTCGCTGAGCTTCAGACCTTCTTGGGCCTTGCCAATTTCTCTCAAAGGTTCATGTTGGGATTCTCTCATATCGCATGGGTTCTTATCCAAGTAACCAAGGGTGGTAGTAAGGAAAAAATTGTGTGAGGCATATCCCAACAACAAGCCTTCGATGAATTGAAGCATCGTTTGTGCTCATCCCCACTACTTTCATTGGCAGACCTAAAACATCGCTTTGAGATCGAGACATATTCTTTAAACTATGTTGTGGGTGTCATTCTCACTCAACACGGTCACCCTATGACGTATCATAGTGAGACACTATCAGATTTTGTACGTAAGTTCCATACTTATGATAAAGAAATGTATTCCATTATGAAATCCTACTGCCAGTGGAGGAATTACATTCTGGGGAAGGAGACAATCATCCACATTGATCGCAAGCCACTACAGTTCATGTAGACCCAAGGAAAATTTCATAATTACCACCATCATAAGTGGTCCACATATGTACAACAGTTCCACCTCAACATCAAGTATAAAATAGGAAGTACCAACTGAGTTGTTGATTTCCTCAGCTAACCTCCAGTTGCGACACTCACCACGGTGCTATACTTTTGTGTCCATGATACTTATGGATGGCCCCACCTTTATGAGACAGACCCTGAATTCTCCACCACCTACCAAATGTTGGGAGAAAACTCAGTGGTTGCTAATTTCCATCTTTAGGACGAGTTGTTATGTCATCTGGGCCATCTCTGCGTTCCATCAAGCGAGCGTGTGAATATGATTTTTGAATCTCACTATAGTCGAGTGGTAGGACACTTTGGTGTCAAAAAGACAGTGGAAGTGCTACAAAAACATTTCTACTTGCCAAAACTTTGACATGGTGTCAACAAGTATATCATGTCCTTTATCGCCTACATTATTTCCAAACCGAACACTAAGAAACAGGACATGTACACCCCTATTCCTACTCCCAAAAATCCATGGGAATCCATATCAATGGAATACATGTTAGGCCTCTCGTCCACTAAGAGGGGAAATGACTGTGTTTTTTTGGTTTTTAATTTCTTTTCCAGGATGGCGATTATGGCCGCCTGCAAGAAGAACATCACTGTAGATGCCTCTGCCAAGATATTCTTTGCATGCGTCTGGGTACACTTTTGGATCCCACAAACCATTGTCTTATATCAGGATAGTTAGTTCCTCAACACATTCTGGTGAAGCCTTTGGTCACTGTTGGATACCAAGCTAACCAAATACACTTTCTTCAACCCCTATATAGATGGCCAAATTGAGTTCCTCAATCGGATGATCGTACATATTTTGCACATGTACAATTCCAAGCAGCCCCGCACATGGGATGAGAGTCTTCCCTTTGTCCAACATAGCTACAACTGAGCCCTGCATAGCTTAGCTAGACACAACCCCTTTCAAGTGGGGTGTGCATTCCAACTGTTGGGCCCCTTGGATGTTTCACTACCCCTGGCAACCACCTCAGTCGAATCGTCCCTTACTCCACCAGAAGCTAACAAAGCCACCTAGTTCATTGAGAGAATCCAACACATCCTCCAATAGGTTCAGGATATTTTACAAAAGTCCAATGCCAAGTACAAGCAGCGCCATGATCAACACTGGGTGCCACATAAGTTTTAGGTGGGAGAAAAATTTTGGTAGCACTTGTAGAAAGAAATACTTATAGGGCCCCATCAGAATCTTCTCCCACTCCATTATGGGTGATACACAATCACCAAGGTTGTGGGTGACAATGATTTTTCTCTCAACATTCTCCCTTTCCTTGGCTTGCACCTAGTCTTCAACATGGCTCTCCTCCGACCATATTTCCCGCTATTATTGGACAACTCAGAGATAACAAAGCACTTGACACCGATAGATCTCAACCCTTACTACATGCAACCTGCACCTAGTGACCAGATTGTAGACACACCGAGTAAAGGCACCCGACAACAACGGATCTACCTTTATCGAGTTGTCAAAGCAGGGCAGCTCCTGCACCAAGGCAAGTGGCTCACCTGGGGCCAAATTCAGCATAAATTTCTTCATCTGATGGGGGAACTCAATGAAATGAAAAAAAATTATTCCTAAGCGGGGAGGATTGATCCATATGGATGTCAGTGGCCTCCCACCTATTCCAACTGGTTAATTTTGGCATTTTTGTTTTCCTACGTTTTGTGTCCCTAACTTGCAAGGCCATTTTAAGGCACTAAACAACGCTTTTGTGGCTCTCCTTAGTCATAAATGGATACCTTTCCTTAGATAAACTTTCCAATGGGACATCGTGTGCCTAAAATTGAGACCATATGCAAAATTTATGACCCCGAGAAGTTGACGTACTAACTTACCCAAATGGGGCCCACATGACGTTTGGCGCTTCATCTCCTAGGGTTAGATTTTTGGATGTTTAGGGTTTTTGACATTCCTATTTATTGTAAAAAGGCCTTCTGAGCCTCATTGTAATATTTTTCTTGTGATTGAGCATAACCATCAAATATCTTCTTAGAGATAAGCTGCCACAATTCTAGCAAGCTTGTTTTCTGCTGCATTTTACAGTTTCAACTTATTTTCTTATTGAATAGAAAACCAGTTTTATTATATTTATGTTATTTTGTGTTAAGCATATTTTAATAATATTTATTCATTTCATTCTTCTCATAAAATCTAGATCAATTCATGTGACCCATTCTTATGTTCCATAACCAACTTTCATTTTCCTTTCCTAAACAACATCTTTCCTTTCCAATTCATTAAGGACATATATGTTGTTTGTATTTCTTGTAGCTATAGCCACCAACTTGTCTGATCCTTCTTTCATTATCTCACCTTTTTCTGATTCAAAAAAAAAATTGCTTCCTTGATCACACATTTGAGTTACATCTAGTAGATTATGCGTCATATCTTCAACTAGTAGAACATTTTCTACCCTGACATCATTGCTTCTAAGCTTGATTGTACCTCTACCTATAACTATGGTTAAGTTATCATTTCCAAATGAAATTGATCTATCTCATTCCTTATTCAGGATCATATACTTGTTCTTGTCACCTACCATATGCTTCGAACAACCACTGCCAACATACCACCCACTTTTCTTTTGTTTCACTTGTAGACCAAGTGAGCATTATTCAGTGTTGAATTGGTACTTCTTCCTTCTCCATATCCTTTGTGGCTCTTATCTGATATGTTTCTTTGGTTCCCTTGGAGGAAAAATCGATCTACAATCTTTTCCTTGTGTCCAAAATTGTTTCACTTGTAACACTCTACTTCATTACTTATTTAACCAAAATTGTTGTGATTTTTGTTTTGTTCTTCACGTGACTTTATAGGATAAATGTCCTTCAAATATACTTCATAGTTGCTTATGTTATTGGAATAGACTGTACAGTTTGTAGCTTTGTATCTGAAATTGTTAAAATATTAACATAAACCAAGAAAAATAGTTTGATACTTGGATCTAAGGGATATTTTGAATGGTGTTTCTCTTATGAATCCTTCTTCTTCTTGAGATGTTTTTGATGGATTATTATGTGTTCTAAAACTTCTAGGTGTTCTAGTTCCTTTCTGATTTTCTTCTTGAGTCTTCATGTATTCCTCTTTCTTGATAGTTCCTATGACAATTTTTTCATAGTGTCTTTGTTTGCCTACATTATATGTCGTCTTGGAGCTCAAACGTTTCTCAGTCTACATCTGGTTGTATCTTATCTTGGACCTGCCAGAGTATGGCCTTTGACTGCTGATGATATCATCCAATATTTTGGTGCTATTTTTCTATATATCTTTCTTTTGAAGATCTTTTCTTAAGATGACTATTTTCGCTTCCAAGATTTCAATCATCTTCTCCTTCTCTTCTAAATGATTTCTGACTGTTTCTTAAATCCTTATGTATTATTCTAACTGTATTTTTAACTTTGTGATTATCTTCTCGATTTCTTCTGAGTTGGAATTTTGAGATCCTTCTTTCTTCTTTACTTCTACCTTGAGTGACTTTTTTTTCTTTCTTTCTTTCCCTAGTTATTCCAAGGCAATGGTTAATTATGCTTTGAGATCAAATTTTCCTTATTCTTCAGAGTGTTCTTCATCATCTTCTACATCCATGAAGAGTTATCTTTCTGAATCATCGGCACTATCATCGTCCTCGTCTGATGAAGATTTGTATTCCTTTGAGTAGAAACTTTTCTTGAAGAATTTATTTACGTTCCTTCTTTTGTCTCCATTTTTAATTTTCTTTTTCTTCTTAGGATATTCTTCTTCATCGCTACCTTTATTCTTAGCATAAGGAAATTTAGAATCAAAATTATTAGTACCATCATAATTAAAAAAATTCAATTGAAGCATACCTTTGTACTTTCCAGTTCCTCTTTTGAACTTTCTCATGAAGTTTTCCACTTCTTCATGTTCCTTTGAATCATCGCTGCAAATAGGACATGGTTTTGGCTTCGGCTTGTTCTACTTATTTATCTTCTTGGATTATTTGAAAGTTGCTTCCTTTGTGACTGGGTTGTCTTGTTCTATCCTCATTTCATAAGATGTGAATTATCTTTCTTCAAGGGTGGATATCTTAGGATTAAATATCATAGGAAGATATCTTAGAACTTTTTTAGCAATCACCGATTCATCATCTTCTTCTCCTAGTCCTCTAATAGTTTTCGTTGTTTTTTCAACTCGTATAAAGTAGGTTGCAATGTATTCATCTTACTTCATATTTAATTAATCAAACCTAGCTCTAAGCATTTGAATTTTAGCTCCCTTGACTTTTTTATCTACTTCATAAACCTTTTGAATTTTATCCCAAATATCCTTTGTGGCCTTGCAATGCATAAATTTCACAAATAATGTATCATCTAGACCACTCAGAATGGTTCCTTTATCCTTTGAATTTTTTTCGCTGAGTTTATTTCCATCTTTGTCAGTTGGGGGAGTGTTAGGTACTTTATATTCGTCTACTACTGACTGCCAAACATCAAATCCTTGTTCCTGTAAAAAGGTTTTCATTCTTTTATTCCAAAAGGCATGGTTCTAACCATCAAACCTTGGTGCTTAAATCTTAGTGTATTCTATGATCTCCTTCCAGTGGTTAAACTATTTCTTGAAGGACCTGCTCTAATACCAATTTTTGGAGTACTAAGAGGGAGGGTGAATCAATACGAGAACTTTATTATCAATTTTAACCACAATATGTAATCATTAATTCTATCAATAGTATAAATCAACAAACCATAATAGAAATCCACAGAAACACAGTACATCAGGATTGACATGGAAACTCAAAAGGGAGAAAAGAACATAATGATTTTCTTTTATATCAAAATAATACATTCATTGGAAGCACCAAATTCCCAATTCTCCAACTGTAACTGGAAGGAGGCTATGACCCCCTATTTATAGGATCCAAGTTTAAGGAAGCTATAACTCCCTGAATTATCTAGCTCCAACCTTAAGGAGCATACAACCTCTCTATTCTCAGGCTCCAACCTGAATGAAGCTACAAATCCCTATGTTCACTGGAACCAACCAGAAGGAGGATACAACCCCCTTTCCTTGCCTTGGCCTACCTCCCTAAAATATAATGGTAGACCAATTGTCACTACCACAATCACTGCCATTGTCGCTATCATTGTCACATCAACTTATAAGATGTCAACCTGTCATTATATCCAACCTGCCACTTTCACTATACCATCAACTTGTAACTTTCATTGCACCATCAACATGTATCTTGTACCATACCATTCATCAACTATGGACCTATATAACATGCATCAATCATGTACCATAATATATTCCAAATGTAGATACAATAACATTAATGATGAGTATCTAATCATGTATCCAATCATGTACCATGTACTAGAGAATCAATCATATATAAAACTAGTACCATATATCATAGAATCAATCGTGTATAGACCTGTATGATACCATCAATGAATTCCCCCAAAAAAACAAATCACGTGTCTCGTGAATATGCCACCATACATCAAGTGTATACCATATCCATACATCCACATCTCAAAGATATGTCTCTAATAATGAACCATAGCAGTTATGTCATAATCATATACAAGACTATACCTCAATCAACCATGTAGCAAAGATGTACCTAAATCATGTGCCAATCCAACCATAACTCAAGCATGTACCATACCACAACCATGTATAATCTTCAAAACAAGCACAAAGAATATATATACATATGTAGTTGACTTGATAGATAGTAGTGATGACCTGTAAGATTTATTTTGATCTCAGGGACCTGGTACAAGCATTTCCCCCAAATCTATCTTTTTCTCGCGGGACTAAGATGTTGTACTGTGTTTCCATTGATATCAAATGATTGATGTCAAAGGGTTGATGTCCAATATTGTCATATTGATGTGTTTGTATCATTGATATATTGATTATTGGTTACATGGTCATTGGCGTAATTGTTGTCAAAGGTTTAATGTCAAGTGGTGTCATAATGATGTGTTGATATTAAAGGGAGTTATATCATTGATGTCATTTCATGGTTGATAGGAAGAACCAAATGGATAAACTCCAAAGTGGTCCCCTTATGGTGAAATCCCTCACGGGAATACACTCTTGGATAAAGTTATCAAAGTGGTCCCCTTATGGTGAAATCCCTCACGGGAAGATGATTTTTGAATTCCAAATGGTTAGGTCGTTGAGTAGTCGAATAGTGTGGTTAGGGAACCCAATTTTGATTAAAGAATAATGTATTGAAGATCAGTGAATTTTCAGGAGAAACTATTCCGTATGGATAGTATATGTCACCTCATTTCCAGTGATATGTAATTACTCGTAGTTAGAGAGTTATAGCTATGTGAAGTTGGAGAACCCTCATGAATTATATAGAATACCCTATAAGGTGAAAGAATTCATATTATTCTCAAATCTCCTAGAAGAAGTTGAACAATCAAAGTGGTTAGTCATGGGTTAAGTGGTTGCAACAAGAAAACAATTAAAAATAAATTAGTTGCAACTATAAGTGGAGAGTTTACTATTTGTGGATAAAGTGGTTAAGTGGAAAAATTGGTTAAGTAGACAAAGTGGCTAAGTGGACAAAGTGTCTAAGTGGTTAAGTGGATACTTCTAGAGGAAGCTACTTGGAGAGTATAAATAAGAGAGAAAGGGTATCCCATTATGATTCTATTGAGCATATTGAATATCTACAAGTGACTAAGGTAACCAAAGGATATATAAGGTGAATTTCAGAGGGAAGGTGAAGTAAACAAGTCCAAAATTCAAAGGAGGATAAATTATTTTGATGATGATTTCTAAGGTATGATATTTACAGGTCATCTCACCATTTTCACAATAAATTATTTTGTAGAATGATTTAGATAGTTAAATATAGCAAATGATGAGAAAAACTATACAAGTAACTATGATAAAAATTTCAACTTGTGGGTTGTTTTATTTTGGGACTTACACTCTGTGGAAGATAGGGTGTGTGGCTAGTCCTGAAACTAGTCTAAAACAAGTGTTCTGGGTAAAAACGTCACAACTTCTTCATAACATATCCAAATTTTGTAAGAACAAATGAATTAGTTAGGTTAAAGTATTTAGTACATTTTTTACCATTTTAATATCCATAAATAAAATATTTTGCGTGTGGAATTCTCTATAAGTGTGATCTCTAGAATAAGCCAGAATTTAGCAAGGTCTGCCATTTTTTCTATAACCCCTTTTCTTGGAGGTTCCAAGAAGTGAAACCTAGAGGAATTGTATACAATACACTGAAGAACATTGTCTACCATTTTGATACCTTTATTCAATATAGGTACAAAGTTATGATTTTTGGAAGTTAAGGAAGGTTTGCAGGTTTGTGATCACATATACCAGGTTCGATATAGAGTTACAGATCAGATTTGGATGATGACATTGATGAGATAGGTTGTGCATAGTTGATGTACTTGTATTGGTATACACCATTCATATAGTTTGACAAATTTCTTTCTATCTACAAGCTAGGTCTTGTAAATGAGGTTTGGATTCCTCACATATCAGTTGGTGACGAGATACGTAGGATGGGTTTTTCAGTGATATTTGGTGCTCTATTTCAGTTGGTTATGATAAAACTCAAGGATTGTAGTCCATAATACAAAATAAACTTATACATATATCTGGTGTTCCTTGTTTTGTTTATTGTGATGGTGAATATCTATTTATTATTAAGGTATGTCATTGAGATATATTTACATGAAATCAACTAAGTATGAATGGAAATAATAAGTAATGATGTTGTGAGTGGTGATTGCTAACTAAATTTTTGTGACAAGTGTAAAATATTAGTCACACTGATTCACCCCCCCTCTTAGTGTGATCGGTGTGTCCAACAATTGGTATCAGACAAGGCCTTCATCATAATCCTTCCAAGTTTGAAGGAGATCCATGGACATGAAAATGGATGAACATGCAAATGAAGTTTGCCTCTTTGATGAGACATATTACTCGGCATGGAGAATAGAGATGAAAGGGTATTTGAAGGAAAAAGGAGCAGGTGTTTGGGACACAGTTGTTGGTGTATCGTTTCCCTCAAAGAATCAGACAAAAGGTGCAACCCAAAAGGAATCAAAGAAGAAAACTGCAATAGCATTCAAGACCATATTGAATGGACTCTCGGGTTATGTTAAGGAAAACATAGTAAAGTGTACCTCTTCCAAGGACCTATGGTTGAAGCTAGAGAAGGTATATCAAGACAAAGAAGACAATTCCATCAAGGAAATGAAGGTAGAGATTCTAAAATATCCTCTGTTTGCAATAATTCTAAGTGTGATGATGTTGAATTTTCTTCTACAAATGAAGAAAAAAATCTAGAAGTAGTTTTTGTAGAATCAATTGACAATTATCTTATAGATGAAGAGGAAGATTTGTTGAATCTTACAGGTAAAGTTTTTCTGAGTTGGACGATGCTAGATTTGAAATAGGAAATAGTTCAACTTCTTTTGAGTATCTTGAAAAATACACTAAGGAATTCCTAGAAGAGTACCCAACACATATCATGGCACTAAAACAAATGATCAAAGAATAAGAAGAAAGTAAAAAGAGTCAATTAGAAGATAAAGAAGAAGAGATCAAAATACTAAAGAATGAAATAATTAGTCAAGAAGAAGAAAATAAGAAGGTATATTGTCAGCTTAGAAAAATCCTTAAAGTCAATGTCAATCTAAAAACACAAATTGAAGAAGCCAAAAGGATAGAGGAACTATTGAAGAATCAAGTAAATGAAAAGGAAGAATCGTGTCATAAGTTGGAAGAAATTTTTTTTGATATTAAAAGGAAAGAAGAGAACGAAAAAAGGTTAGTGAGAAGCTCAGCAATCCTGGATGAAATCTTGGGATAGTCAAAGCTCACCAAATGATAAATCAGGTATTGGATACAACAAGTGTTACACATGATTTTGGTCACTTTGGTGATGTCTCAACAGTGATGTATTCAGGCTCCCAACAAAGACTTTTTTGTTGAGAAAAGTGGCTCCTGTCTTCTTCCAAAAACATATTTTTTAGATGAGTTCACAAGCTGCCTATGGTCTAGGGTGTGAGAATCCTTCATTCTCGCAGGCCACCCACACTTAGGGTGAAAAATTCTCGTAGTCTACTCCATATATAGGGTGCAAACCCGTTTTTAAACTTGGAAAGGAGAAGAGGCCTCGAGGGTTCTAGAAGGGAATATTCTAGAAAATGAGTTGACATTCACATGGTTGTCATTCTATTGATTTCTCAGATTTGATGGGATCATCCTCATCCATGTAACCATCTCTCATTCTCATATATATTGAAAGGTTTCTCATGGAAAAGGTTAAGAAAGATTGAATGAAGAATTGGTGAAATAATTGTGTGAAGAACCCTGCTTGGACAGAAGCTTGAAGGCTCTATTTGGTCTATCAAGAAGAATTGGATCTTCTTCATGAAAGTACAAAGCAATTGTGTGTGTTGGAACCAAGGGTCACTGAAAGGAAGCTGGCAACATCAAGGCGATCAGGTTGTATCTTCTAATTTCAATTAATATGATACAACAACATGTCCTTTTCCCATAAAGTCGCTCTTACTTTATTGTGTAATTCCTTGATCATATGCATAGGTTGAAATTGAACATACTTTGCTATCTTCACTTTGGTTGGTTTGTGTTGTCTTCGACTTGACTTCACGAGAGCACCGGAGCGAAGCAGGAACAACAGAGACCTAAGGAAGCGATATAAAGGTATGTCACTTATTCCTTCCCATTAGTAGATTCAATGATTACAACTTAGGGAAAGAGTCATGTCCTGTCCTGTTTTGTTCTAGATCTAGGTGGATCTAGAGAGATCTGTTAGTGTCTGCACCTACCGATTTGTTCGATAACAAAATGGGTGACTCCACTGGGGATGCAACCCATTTTTGGTGGTTTTTGGTGGTTTTTCCTTAACCATTTTCTCTTAACTTGCCATTTTTCATTTCCATCAATCTCTGAGTCTTGAGGAGACCCTAATAGACTCCCTAGGTCTGGAAGTTCCTTCAAATTTTTTGTCTTTTTCCAAAATTTTGCTTAGTTTGAGGCCTTCTCGCACTGCACCCTTCTGTAGCCTGCGAGAACCACTATAGTTTGCATCCTGCTTTGTAATTCAATGCGAAATTCTCGCACTCTGCCTATGTTTGGCCTGCGAGAATCCTTGATTCTCGCACTGTACACCACTGCCTGCCTGCAAACCCATTTGCAAATTTTTTTGGGTTAAGGTTTTTTGTACCCTCAGATGCCCAGATTTGTTTGTGTGTCTGAAAAGAACTTCTTTGGCTAGGGATTGATTGTTTTCTTGACTTCGAATTTCGTGAATGATTAGTCTTCGAAAATCGAAAGCTCTTCTTGTTCGTTTTTTCTAAACTATTACCTCTTGACCTTTTTTTTAACAAGGATATAATCTCTAGTTTTGAAATCCGAATGCTTGTTTGGTTGGGAGCTGGTGATCGGTTTAAAAGTTGGGATTAATTGTCTTTTTAAATTGATCATTACTTGGAAAAATATTACCCACATGCATTTGAAGAGACTTATTTTGTCAGATTGTTATTTTTGTCTTCATTGAAAGATTGGTTTGGGTTTTTGTTGTATATTTCTTTTTCATTGGTTGCTTGTTTTTCCTAGTTCCACCCCCATTGTTTGGTTTCTAACAAAAATTAAAGATATTTTCTATTTTTTTAAGAAACTTTTTATTCGAAAATATTGGCATTCAATTGTTGAAATAGAATGAATAGAGAATTTGAATTGTTCATGATTGATTGATATTTCATTTCAAAGAAGATCATACATCGTAGTTCAAGTTGTTCTAGAAAAATCCTCTTTTCCTCCTGTAAATAGGATTCATCAAACAAAAAATTTGTATTAGTCATTCCTATTTATGCACTTTTGGGTCAGAGTCTCACACAACATCGATTTCATTTCCATCTCCTTGTTGAGTAATGATAGCCTTTAATAATATTGCGCAATTTAAAATTTTAACTAGTAACTTTTTCTAGGACTCTTTTACACCAACATTAGATAGGCTAGAGCTTTGGAATAGGCAGTGAGATACACTTTCCAAAGCACAAAAAACATAATAGAATCTTGTGGTAAGGAGTGTCAAATTCCATTTGCAACATTTTGTAATGGAAATCCCTTCTCACACAAGGGTCAAACCTGAGGTCACATCGAGATTGATAGAGTTGCTCACCCTTCTTTGTTGATATCGGTGTAGAGATTGCACGTATTACGGGGGTCGCTTGAAGGTATACCCACAATGATGAGTGGAAGCCTCTCAAGATGATTTCAGGCTAGATACCTTGCCCTTGTGTGTGGATTGGACTGTCGACTGTTCCCCTAGGCATTATTGTTGTTGGTGGTAACCTTAGTAGCCTATCTTCTTAGAGTCTTACACAAAGTGACTATGAAGGGGAAGTCTTCACGGTACCTGGAATCAATGTTGGACAAAATCACTCGGGCTCCTTGGAGGGTATACCCACGATTATGTGTGGGAGCTTGCACCAAGGTGTAAGTCTGTTAAGTAGGTTGTCAACATAACTTTTCCACCCTAGCCTAGCCCCTTCTTGTCTCATCGTTGTGACGTTGGATTTCATCACCAACTAGTGACTTCAGAATTAGAAGGACTTGTTTGCTTGGTTTTTCTTCCTAGATTTTTACTAGCGCATGTTGTTTGTTTACCAAAGTTGACCATATAATTTCCTTCGTAAGTTTCTAGCTTGATCACAATTGACCCTCCATGTCATTCATGTAGAATGCAAGGCTTACCCCTAGAAAATCTAGAAGGTTCTCAACCCTTTCCTACCAACTCACCGGAGGGATCTCCTCAATAAAGTGAAGTCCAAGATGTTACCACTCCAAGAGTGGAAAGAAATAACTCTCTAGAATGATTCTGAATTACCAATTCTCGAGAGGACTTTCGTATTGTGCGAGTGAATTATTCTGGAGACTTAGTTGTTCAATCTTCTGGATCACCAACTGGACCTTTCATAGGACCTAAGGGTCAAGATCCTTTTTGGACTACTAGTGTTTTTATATGGGATCTATTTGTCCTAGGAGAAGGTGTTGATATCATTGTCTCACCTAAGATGCCTGAAACATCTGATCTAGACACAGTACCTTTTACTACTGCTTATTATTTTCCTGGTACAGAAGCTCCGCGAGTGGACCACATCTTGACTCTCCCTTTACAAATGGTCCATTACATAGATATGAGGAGTCCTCATACAAGGATTACTATGGAGATCCAAGCCCCCATTGGCACACCTCTTTCACCCAGAGTCACCCTAACACTTCCACCCTTATACCATGCGTTGAATGATTCTATTCCCGCTCCTACCCAAATATCATCCGAGACTCCTAGCAGTTCCACTCCTTCTGGGCACCATATTCCTGGTTTCATTCCGACACTTCCTCCACCCACTTTTAGAGGACCTCTTCCATCCTCTATCGGAGGCACTGATCCTAGTGGCATCAGTCTGTCATTCACACCAAATTACCAGATTCTTGTTGGTGGACAATTTCACCAAGGAGGCCCAACTCAACCCCTCCTTACAGGACAAATCCCAATTGGGACACAACCCTCGATTAGAGGGTAACCCCCACCAACCCCACCCTATGGAAAAAACATACCTCCATCCTTGGCCCAATATTGGAATCATCTTATACAACATAATCCTCCATCGACTGGGGGGAAACAACCTCAAACTAACTCCGTCATGCCCCCTAGTATAGGCCAACCATATCGAGGCACGTCTAATCCTATTTGGGGATAGAACACTCAACCCCATGCCTCAGTTCAAGGGTACAACCCTATGAGTTACTTGCCTCCACACCAACAACTGAATCTGCTCGAATCCTCACATTATATGCAGACTACTTATGGTCCCACTAGTTTGTCGATGGGACTCCCTCCCCAAAGTCACCGGTACCCGTATGTGAATAGACAGTTACCTTTCTTAGCCACCCTGGACCTCCTAGATCTATGAAGGATTTTAAATGATCTGATCCGTCACTCTCCTCAATGGATCGCCATACCAGCCAAACTACCATCCGACATACCTAAATTCGATGGTAAACTAGGAGAGGACCCGAAAAATCATGTAATGACTTTTCACTTTTGGTGCTCATCCAACTCCTTGATGGATGACTCTATTTGTTTACGCCTTTTTCAGTGAACCCTCATGGGTTTTTCCGTGAAGTGGTATATAGAATTACCACGAGGTTTCTTCGCCGACTGCAACACCCTCACTATGGCTTTCCTCACCACTACCAGTTACCAATATGCTCTGAAATGGGAACCGATATTTTGAGTTCTTTCAAACAAACCAACGCCACTCATATCTCCGATCACATTCATGAGTGGCGATGGAGACGACGTCTCATCAAACTCAAACTTCCAGATTGGTTGCTAGCAGAGTGGTTCACGAAATCATTCATGAATGAAATCAATCGTGACATTGCCATGGGTGGAGTTGTCACAGCAGAATAGTCTATTAGTTGTGCTCAATATCTTGACCTCGTTTACTCACAAATGGGTACTCTTTACGAATTACTCCCTAACGCACCTCGTCCTTCTACTTTCTCCACTTCAACTACTCCTACTACTTCTCATGTAGTTGACGGTGTGATTGGCACTTTCCATGCCCAACCTCATTCTGTCCAAACCTCTAGCAACAACCCCAAACCCATTTCTTCTAATGTTAAAAATGCTCTGTCTCCTACCCCTCCCATCGACAAGACTTCTGAGGTAAATGTTGTTCAATCCACCCCCGCCGGTAAAAAGAAATCCAGAAAGGGAAAGGGTAAGAATAAAGAGGAAAAAAATAATTCGCAAGAATTCAGAACCAAAACACCACCTGTTGACGATAGGGATAAGCGCAAGCCCCGATACCCTTGTCTTATCTGTGGTGATGATCACTATGCTAAGGATTGTCCACGACGAGCCAAGGTTACTAAGTTCCTTCAAGGGACCACGAAACCACCCACTCCGGCCGTATTGTCACAACCCTTCCCTTCTCAACAATAGGCCCAATTGGTCATTCATGACCAACCTACCCCCTCCAATACATCCTATGTCTTAATGTTTACAGAAGATTCAAAGAAAAATGACATCATACTTACCACTCGAGCCAAAGATTATTCTTCCTCCAAAGAGAAGGTTGATGCGATACCTCCTTCATTGGTCCAACCATCTCCCATGACTCCACCTACCAATAGTCCTCTTTATCTCGAATGACCGAGCCTCGATACAGTTCTTCGCCCTCCTCCAAAGAGTGTTGTTTGAAAATCGGCTTTCAATCCCCATGCCCGTGCTACCCATAACTACAATATTGTCAAAGATATGGCCCAAGCACCATCCGCAATGTGAGCCCTCAAAGTCCTCCAGAGTTGTCCTATACAACGAAAGGCACTGTTGAAAGCTATTGGTGGAATCGACCCTACGAATATGAATTTAATAATTTTTGACTTGGAAGATCACATTCCAAGGTTACCCCGTCAACTCGCATTCCAAATACAAGTTATTTTCTTCGAAAAAAACATTTGTAGAACAGTTATCGACGAGGGCGCCTCGACATGTGTCATGTCTATCACCTGCTAGAAAGCCATTGGCTCTCCTCCTTTGACTGAATCCCACAACATGATCAAAGCCTTTAATGGCTCTGGTTTTAAGCCTTATGGTGTCCTCCCTTCATTGTCGATTACGTTAGAAGGAAAAACGGTCAAGTTGAAGTGGAGGTCTTTGAAGTCCTCTCGATTACAACCTTCTACTTGGCCGTAGCTGGATTGATTCCATGCGCGCAGTTGTGTCGACTCTTTTCCATGTCATGCATTTCCCACATCAAGGCAAGGTAATTACCATCGACCAATTAGCCTTCTTTAACTCCGATGCATGTACTGGAAACATACCATTCATTGCCAACCCCCCCCTGATACGAGAACGTTAGTGTGGGTATTCTAAAAGACTCCTCATTAATGGGTACCATCCCCATCCCACCAGCTGATGTTCCACATCCGTCTATCACCTCGATCAACATGATCTCCACCTCTATTCATGGAACCCATGTGTCTCATGACCCATGGATGGTACCCAACCTTGACGATCATCTCCGTTACGGCGACAAAATTCCTTTGAGTCTGGTCAAATCCACCTATCAGGCCATTCAAACGACAACCCCTTCTACCACCTCTCTTGGTGATTTATCTCCAGATCCTTTCTGTGTCATTTTTCCCACGGATGAGATTATTATGTCTATTATGGAAGACACCATCCTCTTCCTGGAACAACACACCATCAAGAGATACCAATGGATCTCGACCTCGTCGACCGTTGTCATCATTTCTACCATTCTCGAGTCTACACGTGATGTGTTTTCCGAAGGGAACTTAAGTAATATCTCACCCACCATCCCCCTCGACATATCCATAAAACCTGGAATTGTCAAAAATGTGCATATCGGAGCTTCATGTTCCCCTGACGAAATTGTCACCTACAAGTCGCTTTTCAAAGAATTTTGTGACATCTTCGCCTGGAGCTATGAAGAAATTCCAGGTATTGACCCCGACATTGTGATACATGAGATTAAGACATACCCAGACGCTAAACCCATCTGGCAACGCCTTCGTCTGGTCCACTCACGTAAAGCGACCACTATCAAGATTGAAGTCGAGAAACTTATCAAAGCCCACTTTATTTACCCGGTGGCTCTCACTAACTGGGTTTCCAATCTTGTCCCGATTGACAAGAAACAAGGCACAATCCGCATGTGTGTTGATTGTAGGGATATTAACAAAGCATGTCCTAAAGACAAATTTTCTACCCCCTTCATCGACCAGATTGTCGACTATTGTGCCGGCAGTGAAATCTTCTCTCTGATGGATGGTTTCTCTGGATATAATCAAATCAATATCGTTCTCGCGAACCAACAAAAAAACACTCTTATTTGTCCTTGGGGCAGTTTTTCCTATCGGAAACTTCCTTTTTGTTTAAAAAATGTTGGCGCAACGTTTCAGCGCACTATGTCTTACGCCTTCCATGATATCAAACACATCATGCAACCATATCTCGATGACTTACCCGCTTATTCCATGTGCCATGTAGATCATCAAATACACCTCCGTGCCATTTTCCTTCGATGTCGGTTTTACCATATACGCTTGAATCCCCACAAATGCGTTTTCTGCATCGAATCTGGCTAACTTCTAGGCTTTATTGTTTCACATCAAGGGATCAGGGGAGATCCTTTGAAGGTCAAGGCAATTCTCAATCTCCCTCCTCCTTCTTCGCTTCGCCAGTTACAAAGTTTGCAAGGGAAGGCAAACTTTTTTCATCGTTTCATCCCGAACTATGCCAAACTAACTCTTGGATTTATGCGACTTCTCAAGAAAGGGTCTGAGTTCATATGGGATACCACTGCCAACAAAGCTTTTGAAGCTTTAAAACTGTCTTTGACATGTACCCCACTTCTCTTCCCACCTGATTACAATCGTGATTATTTCCTCTACCTCGCAGCCTCAGACTACACCATCGTTATGGTTCTCGTCCAGGAGGATGATTCTCATGAAAAACATGACATCTATTAGTTGATTCGAAGTCTTACACCTACCAAAACCAAGTATTTACATGTTGAAAAACTGGCCTTGGCAGCCATCCAAGACGTTCAACGTTTCCAGCACTATATTCTCTCTCGCAAGACTATGGTGATTTCTAACTGCAACCCTATGCAACACATTCTTACACATCAACTGCTAGGGGGAAAATACTCCAAATGGATCATGATACTCCAGGAGCTTGATTTAGAATTCGAACGCACTAAGTCCAATAAATCCTTAGTGTTTGCTGAGTTGATATGCGACCTTCCCTACTCTAAGACGGAAAATATAGCAGCTGATTCATTACCTGATGAATCCCTTTTCTTGATTAGTTCCGATGATCCTTGGTACGGAGATATCATCATATATCTCAAAACCCATAATTTTCGGCCCAATTTGTCTAGTACTAACTATTTTCGAATACACTACCAAGCTCGTCAGTATATTATCCTCGGTGATACTCTTTATCGTCGTGGGATTGACTCCATTTTTCGATGCTACCTCAAGTTTGACGAAGCTGAGAAATCCCTAAATGACTACCATTCTAGAGCCTGTGGTGGTCATATGTATGGGTATGATACTACCCAGAAGATCTTGTGATAAGGGTATTTTTGGCCTTCTTTATTTAACGATTGTATAATTTCTGTCCAAAAATGCCATGCTTGCCAGACCTACAATAATAAAATACGGTCATATCCTGCTCCTCTTCACCCTGTGGTCTCCATTGGTCCTTTTTTGAAATGGGGTGTCAATTTCATGATATGTCACTCTCACTTGGCTGGGGGGCACGAATACATTATTGTAGCCATAGATTATTTTACGAAATGGGCTGAGGCGATGCCGAAATTTGACAACACCGAAAAGACTGCAACGTTATTCATATTCAATCACATCATAGCTCATTTTGGTGTTCCTCAGGCTATCATCACTGATCATGGTAGCCACTTTAGAAACTTCATGATGTTCGAACTCACTGAAAAGTTGGGTATTCGCCATGAAAACTCAACACCCTATTACCCACAAGGCAACGACCAAGTTGAAGCAATTAACAAAGTCCTCATTACCATGCTTCAATGAATGATTAGGATTCACAAAACGAGTTGGCACACAATGTTGTTTTCAACATTGTGGGCTTACCGTACATCCGTTAAGTCTGCTAGTGGTTTCACACCATTCCAGTTAGTCTATGGTCTAGAAGCCATCCTCCCGATTGAATGTGAGATACCCATCGAACTCCTCCCAAACACTTCTGCTGAAGAAGAACATCTGTTGTATCTCATGCGATTAGATGAAACTCATCGCAATGCCACCCTAGTCATAGAATCCCAGAAGAAATGCATCAAAGCCCAATACGAAAAATGTGTCAAGCCTTGCATTTTCTCCGAAGGTGATCTGGTTCTCCTTTATGAACAAGATCGGGATATGCTAGGAACAGGAAAATTTGAAGCTATGTGGCAAGGTCCTTATATCATTAAATGAGTTTTGGAGAAAGGAGCTTACGAGTTAGTGGACTACGATGGTATCCCTTTGAGTGAACCCAGAAATGGGTTGTACTTAAAGAAGTACTATGCCTAAGATCACCTGTGCATGAATGCTTGTATTCTATTGTACCATACTTTTTGTGTGATTACTATAGTATGTGTTTTTTTCGTTATTTGGTCTCTACCCTCGATCGCTTATATTACATTGTGTTTGGTTTCCAAATTTCAGAGTCTTCACTACCCCACATTGGCTTCATTGATGGTGCTAGCCATAGTACTCAGAACCTTGCTTCTACTTCTTGGGAAATTTATGCCCCTACAAACAAACTTATCACTCTATGAGGTGTGTGTCTCGGTCGTGCGACCAACAATATTGCATAATATAGTGTCGTCATCGAATTGTTGATTGATTATATTTCGCTCGGTATTCGCCACCTGGTTGTATGACTTGATTCGCAGCTAGTAGTACTACAACTAAGTAATGTCTATGCTAGTTGAAGTCCTACTTTATTACAGGTATATTTACGAATTTGTCTCTTGGAACATTATTTTGATTATATTGAGTATTAGCACATTCCTAGATGTTTAAATACATTGACTATGCATTAGTTAACTATGTATTAGATAGACATTTGGGCCATTTATAAACCAATCACATCACATGTATCACACAACACAAGATAAGCTGGTAGAAGCCGTATATATGTATATAACGATCAAATTTTTTTACAAAAATTTTCTATCCAAGGACCAAAATCTCAAAATGTGAAGCTCATGGCTTCTACAAAATAGCATCATGGGTGATGCTCACGATAACCCACAACTACCTGGGCCACCCTACGAAGCATTTGACTAATAGACTTTGACACGTCCACAGTGTGGCGCTGATAATGCCTAGGGATCTCCCCAATAGCCATATCTGGGATGTCAGCGGTCAACCCCTCCAAGTTCTGCTCCACTACCTCATAGTCTTCATCATCCCATCATGCCACTGGAGTTGTCTCTCCTCTCCATTGAATAGGAGATGTTCCTGGAGGTCGATATGGCCCCACATCTATGTCATCAAAAGGAGATTTTTTGATTATTTCTTGGACAAACATAAAAACATTTTATATGATAAAACTTGCAAAAACAATTAAAAAGAAAAAAATGTGTACTTCTTACCTAAATCACCCCACTGAGCATCCTCATGTAGGGCCAAATTCAGATCCCCTTGAAAATCCAAACCAGTGTATGCGTAGTCATCAATCATAAGCATCTGGGGCCGCAACCAGTCGAAAAATGAATCATTGTACTTGATGATGGGCCCAACTATGTGTCGGGCCATGAGGTTGCACCACCTCAGCATCCTTAGATCTTATGGGGCCAGTAAACCCCAATCAACTTATAATCTCAACAATGGGACCCTCTTGAGGAAGAAGGACACCAAAAGTGATCCATACCCAAACTGCTTCAAGTTGCCCCTCCTGCACTTCATCAATTGCCTCTTCATACTACGGAGAACTACATCTGACTAGTTGAAGACTCGAGGTTCTGTGCACTCTATGGTGTATTGGAAGTAGCTCTAGAGAGTCATGTGTGGAGATTCACTCCTAGCCATGAGTGCTATAGTAAACAAAATGGTTCGCAGGGTCAAGTCTTGGACCCCCCAAATAACAACCTTGCCCTTGCTTCTTTATGCCTTAGGAACACAGTATTGGTGACAATACTCACTCATAGGGAGTCTGCCACCTCATCTACTGGTCAAGATAGCATGGTACCCACACCATTATAACTCTGTTAGAAAGTAGATATCCTCGATATCTAGGGTTAATGTGTGGATTCCCACGTGAAACAACTATTGGTCCACGTCCCACATATGAACCAGGTATTCGAACAATCTGAGTTGGGCCCTCATGGCCAGAATCTTGAATAATTTCAAGAGCCCACAGTCTCGGACAGAAGTGATGGTACCCGGGTCATTCCCGAAAATGGCATTCTCCTCCTCATGTTCTCTTTCTCACCACTCCAACATCGTGATGGTCAAATACCTGCACAAGAACCATAAGAGAAGGGTTAACATCTGTTTTCAAAACTTGGCACATTTTTTATTGAGCAAAAATCAAATTTAAATTTCATTTTTCAGCCCCTGCAGGTGCCCCTTTAGCACAGTGTGATATTCTCGTAGGTGCCCTTATGCCCATCTGCGAGAATACTAGATTCTCACAGGTCCCGCATGGCCATCTTGCGAGAATGCTCGGGTGCAAGTTATGGCCCTAAAATGGACATAAAGCCCTGAAAATTGTCAATGAAAACTAAAAATAAGCCATGGAAAAGGTAGAAGATCAAGAGCTTACTACGTTGGTAGAGACGGTTTGCCAAATGGTCACTTATGCCTCCCGTGATCGAGCAATGAAATTTGGGGGAAAATGAGGTGTATTGGGCAAAGTTTTTGGCAAAATCACAATGAAAATGGTAAAAGCCTTTTTTACCCATATTTATTCACTCTTTACCATTTATGTTGATTTTTATATTGTTTTGTCTATAAAACCTAATGCCTAATATCCCTATGAGTGTGAATTTTTGCAGGTATAACAACTTTGGAGTCCACACGAAGGAGTACGAATGTTTTTTCTTTTTTGTTGCATGTACGACTGCTTTTTAAGGTTTTTAGAAAAACCTCGAGCTCAATCTTTGTTCGTTCTCGCGCTCGAAAATACATGAGAACGTAACCGAGTATACTTTTCTCATCTTTTCGTACTCGTCATGGTCACACGAAAACAATGAATGCAAAGGAGTATCCTTTAAGCTCTTTTCGCACTCCATAAAAACGAAAATATGGCTGAGCAATCTTGTTCTGTTCATGCTCATAAAAGTATCTAAACAAAACGTTCGATGGGTGATAGTTTATCACTTTTTCGGTCCTGTCGAACTCTTTTACGAAAAAGGAACTGAGAGAGTTCTCTTTAAGTGTTTTTTAGACTCTCAAAACATGAAAAACCCCTGAGTTTTCTATCTTTGGACTCGTTAAACAAACATTGAAAGACCCACAATGAGACCGAACCACTCCTTCCTAGGGTTTGTTAAACATACTCCGAGGGACTCATCCAAAGGATGAGCTTACATCAACAAGAAAATGTTATCCTCCTCAAGCTTGCGTAAAATAGAGAGGTACTCGCTAGAAATGGTGAGGGAAATCTTGGGAAAGGGACGTGTTTTCGTAGTCATATTAATGGCAGTAAGCGTCTCTCTTGAACATGACACCCCCTATTCATCCTTTGAAACCAGTTTGGGAAATCCATTTGTCTCTCATTAGACTTTCCACAAGGTCAAATCCTGGGTCGTCTTTGAGTCAGTTCTGCCAAGTCCTTCGTCGTTTCATTCATATGTTCAAGAGAGGTTCACACGAGCCCTCTATTGAGTCGACCATCTGTAGTTTTCCATTCTTACTATGTTGACCTTCCTTGTGTCCATTTCAACCTGTATTCGTACTCTATTTCACCCTCAAAATCTGTTACTTATTTTGTGTCATAGATGGGGGATACATCAAGGCCCTCCTGTGGCAAGTCTTTTTCCGTCGACTCCAACTCATTATCTAGAAACAAGAGTTAGAAATAATTTAGTACCTTAGAGCTTGCATGCCTTAATGGCAGGTCTCTTTGCTTTCGACATAGGTTTCACATCATTGATCCCTGATCGAGAGATTTCACCGGGTGCTCGACTTCATCTCATTCATTCGCATTCATTTGGATTGTACTTCAGTACCTTGGGAGTCATTGACATCAATGGTGATTTCCCTCACACTTGTTAACAATTTTCATCAATGACCTGTAATCAAGTGGTTTCTACCATGTTCAACTTCAACACATGTAATCGCATGGCTAGATTCATACTTTCAGGTGACGGGTTTGAAGACCCTGGGTCTCATCTTTTTTATCTAGATTGCGATGGAGTATGTATGATTTTCATCGGCACATAGATCCACTTTGTATGTCATGTGTCTATGTCATATTAATTTAAGTATTCTTGCATAGATCCACAGTGTATTCCTAGTGGCTATGTAGTATTTTGATGGCATGGATCCACAGTGTATGATTAGTGGCCATGAACTACATTCATGATGTCATTTTTATATGATCTGAGTATGGGAATGCCTACCTTAGAACTGGTATTATATTCTGTAGATGCTTGGTTGTTTGCAGGTTTCCGATTAGGTGTTCTCCTAGTTTCTGACACACACATGCAGTTTATAAAGTATTTCGGTTGTCACAGATTCCATCCTCATCCTTTGGGGGGCATTCTATTACACATGATTTTGGTCACTTTGGTGATGTCTCAATAGTGATGTACTCAGGCTCCCAACAAGGACTTTTTGCTTGAGAAAAGTGGCTCCTGTCTTCTTCCAAAAACATATTTTTTAGATGAGTTCACAGGCTACCTATGGTCTAGGGTGCGAGAATCCTTCATTCTCATAGGCCACCCACACTTAGGGTGAAAACTTCTCGTAGTATGCTCCATATATAGGGTGTGAACCTGTTTTTAGGCTTGGAAAGGAGAATAGGCCTCGAGGGTTCTAGAAGGGAATCTTCTAGAAAATGAGTTGGCATTCGCATGGTTGTCATTCTACTAACTTCTCAGATTTGATGGGATCATCCTCATCCATGTGACCATCTCCCCTTCTCGTATATATTGAAAGGTTTCTCATGGAAAAGGTTAAGCAAGATTGAATGAAGAATTGGTGAAAGAATTGTGTGAATAACCCTGCTTAGACAGAAGCTTGAAGGCTCTATTTGGTCTATCAAGAGGAATTGGATCTTCTTCATGCAAGTACAAATAAATTGTGTGTGTTGGAACCAAGGGTTACTGAAAGGAAGCTGGAAACATCAAGGCGATCACGTTGTATCTTCTACTTTCAATTAATATGATACAACGACATGTCCCTTTCCCATAAAGTCACTCTTACTTTATTGTGCAATTCCTTGATCATATACATAGGTTTACATTGAACATACTTTGCTATCTTCACTTTGGCTGGTTTGTGTTGTCTTGGACTTGACTTTACAATAGGATCGGAGCGAAGCAGGAACAACATAAACCTAAGGAAGCAATACAAAGGTATGTCACTTATTCCTTCCCATTAGTAGATTCAATGATTACAACTTAGGGAAAGAGTCGTGTCCTGTCCTATTTTGTTTTAGATCCAGGTGGATCTAGGGAGATCTGTTAGTGTCTGCACCTATTGATTTGTCTGATAACAACAAGAAAGCTACACACTTTGAAGCTATCACTTCTAAGAAGAATGAGGTAAGTCCTCCATTCTCAAAAGGTGGAATAAAGGTTGCAATTTGATCATCTACACAGAGAAAGGAAACCTTCAAAAAATTAGAATAGGGACAACATCAAGAAGAAAGTCCTACATATCAAATCAAAGTTATAAGAGAGACACCTTCAAGGTTGACACAAAAGAAAAGGTATGAAAATGTTTTCAAGGGTCATTGTTTCACATGTAATGAATATGGTCACAAAAATTTGTATTGCACACATTATGTAAGGAAAGATGTTAGAAGATTCAATAACATGATAAGATGTTGGAGATGTAACCTTGTTGGATACATTGCTGCACATTGTCACGCCATGAGGTGCTACAGTTGCATTGGATTTGGCCACAAATCCCAAGATTGATGGAACAAAAGAAGACAATCCATGAGGATTTCTTCAAATTATATGAAAAGAAGAGCAAGGAAGAGAGACAAGGTTGAAAGGATGGAACATGAAAGAACTAGTAGTCAGAGAACAAGACACTCTCATAAGTGGATGAAGAAGACTAAACAACTAGAACAAAATGGCAGCCATGATGAAAAATCAAGATTGATATTTTATGAAGCATACATGGGCTTATGTGGGAGAAGTCACGTACATACACGAGGTGACCTATAGAAAGGTCATGTACATACGTGAGTTTTTGGTGGAACAACCCATGTACCTATGGAAAAATTCTCAAGAACAAGAGTGTACATATGAGTTGCAACATGGTTTGATTATCTAACATTGTTTATGCAGGGTCTCAGATGGTTTGATTTAGGTTTCATATTCTTATGTGTCTTTGATGAATATATGGTGATAATATGTGGTTGATTGTTGAAGCATATGCTTGATGCATATATAAGATGGATGGTACTAACCCTAGAGTGTGTATTGAGGCATTTTCTGTTGAGGAACAATGCCAATTATGTCATTGAATTTATGGCACTTTGTTTATGAGATATAACATGATGATGTGATGCTATCTAAAGATATATCATTGATCTATTGAGGGACACTCTGGGTACATGTTTAGAGGTATTTTTGTTGCATTATACTTTTTATTTTGAGGAATATATGATGTAGTACATGGACGGTACATATGTCATCTCCATTGACATATATTATGATGTATTGTTATAGGCATATTTGTTGGACGTCTTGGTGCATGCATTTGGCATGTGGTTGAGTACATATTGGGATATGTAGTTGATGAGTTGATGAGTTGGTACATGATATATTGGATGATATAGTTGAGATGCTTGGTTGATATATTGATGGTTGATATACATTCTTATGGAACTTGTTCATGGTAGAGGCATATCATGAGTGATATGACACTTGTTTGAGGCATATGGTTGGTACACAGTTGGCACATGTATGGTTGATGTTGGAGTTACTTAACACACACCTAGGATTTATTTTTTGTAAGGTTTTTCCTTGTTTATTAGTCTTAATTAGTAATTATATAGTATCCTATATTTTAGGGGAGAATATTCCACCTGGAGAATATTCTCTTTTAGTTGACACTTCCATTTGACTAGTTGAGTTGAGTTTAGATGTTGCATTGGTTTTGTCACCATGAAACATTGGGATCATCACCATGATAATTTGACCTTGCCTTGGTATCATCACCATACAGGTGCATTACCCTTGATTACATGATTTAACTCCTCACTACTCTCTGTTCAGTCAATTAACTGAAGACTAGTTGACTAGTTGACTAGTTAACTTAACTAGGTGGCAGTTCACTCCCGTAACTGCCTGAGAGAATAGAATAGGTGGAAGTTCACTCCTGTAATTGTTGGTATGTGTCCATATCACTCTAGACCACCAATATGGTGCATTGGTTCTTCTACAGTGCACACTCATTGATTTATACAAAGTATATCATGCGTAAATTATTCATTATTCACAACGGTTAATGAAATTTTTTCCATTCTTTCTCTCTCGCTTCTTCTTTCTCAATTTATCTCTGCACATGTGTGTGCTATTTTATAGATATATCTATTCTGTGCAAGTTCAACACAATTACATGGCATCAGAGCCAATGGATTTCTAAGAAAAATATACACCAAATTGTTTTGCAGGTACAAAAGATTGAAGACAGTGGAAAGATGGATTTCCAAAAAGAATTCATTCTTACACATTAAAACTATTTTTCATGGAAGGGGAAAATAGCCATACATATTCGAAGTGGAGGGTTGTACAGGTTAACCTTGAATACAGATATAGAACCAACATTAGCCATATCAAAATCCAAGTATTTAAATCACATGGATGAGGCACTCGGAACAATTTGTAGTCTTCTTTCTCCTGTTCGCCTTTTTCATATATCTTCCTGTAAGACTCCCAATGAAGCCTAAAACACCTTGGAAGGGATATTTGGAAAATAGGATGAGATGAGGGGACACATTTTGGAGGTGGAGCAACTCACATTGGATCCAAAAGTCTTCGAAAATATCCAATATTTCTTTACAAAATTCAAGGATTTACTGTCGCAACTCAAATCTTGTGGGGTTGATAAATTGAAGGAGGAGAAACAAATGGTTATTACCATTCTCTCCAATCTTGGTCCTAAATTCTCTGTATTCATATTCACATTCCATATTGTCGTATTTGCCTCTAGAGCCACCTGGAAGATGCCTTCTCTTGAGGACTTTATCGAATCCCTGACACAAGAGCAAACCAAGCTCATCAACATGGGCACAATCAAAGGCCCAAGGACGCATGCACTCACTGTGGATGATGGAAGCCAAAAATACCAGGAATATAAAGATAACAATAAAAAGAAATCTCATGCACATCTGAAGAAGGAACGATACACAAAACCCTTCACCGATGCCTTTGGATCCAAAGGGAAAAAGTGAATAAATGCACGTACTGTCACAAAGGATTCCATTTGGAATCCGCATGCATGAAAAAAAAATAGATCCGATGTCTCAAATACTTCAGAAAAACAACCTTGGAGATCACATCCCTGAGGGTGCCAAGAAGAAGAATCCATAAGGTTCGAATTTCAGGAAAGGCAATTCTAGCCATGCCTTGATTTCCATCAACTCCTCTCTCGATGCTTGGATCGTTGATTCAGGAGCATCACATCACATGGCTGCCTCAAAAGAAATATATTCTTATTTGGATGCATCCAAAGGTCCTTCTATACTGATGGGGTACAACTCTTCTGTCGAAGTCACCGACAAAGGAAGGATTGAAATCACCAATGAAAGCTTCGAGAATGTGTTGCACGTTCGCAAAATTTTTGTCAAACTTCTCTCCATGTATCAAATGAAGAATTCTGACACCGAAAATAAATTCATATTCACACCAAATTCTTTGGACATCTACGACATTCAAACCAACTCCAGGTTTTCTACCGGTGAGGTAATCATCAGTCTAGATTGTATACTTTTTCTGAATTCATTGAACCTGATTTTGCTTTACTGCTTACTCATGTTGATGAAAGTAGTAGGATATGACATGAAAGGTTTGGACATTTTAATTTCAAATACATGCAACAACTTAGAAAGAAAATATTGGTTGATGTTCTACTAGACATCCATTTCTCCAAGGGAGTGTGTGAGGGATGTGTTCTCAGGAAACACCCTCAAGAGAAATTCGACAAGGGAAAGTCTTAGAGAGCCTCTGCACCTTTAGATATGATCCACAACGACCTTATGGGTCATTTTATGCTTCCATCCATCAACAAAGTGAGGTTTTTTCTAATTTTTGTTGATGAGTTCTCACGTTTTACTTGGATCTACTTTCTCAGGAAAAACTTCGAGGTCTTTCAAAACCTCAAAGATTCAAATCCTTGGTTGAGACATAGTCAGGAAAGAAGATCAAAGTACTCTAAACTGATAACAGGGAGATTATGTAAATCATGAGATCCATAATATTTTTCATGAGGTAGGGATTCAGTTGCAACACACAGTTCCCTATACTCTGTAGCAAAATAGAGTTGCAGAGCAGAAAAACAGATCTCTAAAGGAGATGGCATCTTGCATGCTACATGCAAAGTCACTACCATAGAGACTATGGGAAAAATCATTTAATTGTGCAACATACATCCAAAAAATATCTCCCCATGGATATGTAAAGGATAAGACCCCATATGAGGATTGGAGCAGCCTCAAATCGGAAGTGACCCACTTTCGCATTTTTGGTTTATGTGCATGGGCCCGAATTCCCTCTGAAAAGAGGAAGGCACTTGATCCACAATGAATTGAGTGCATTTTTGTTGGATATCCCGATGATGTAAAGGGATATAGGTTTATTGATCTTTACTCTGACCAACTCATCATTGACAGAAGTGTCAAATTTGAGGAAAGTGTCTCGCTTGCACCCCAGTAGCCGCATGCAGACACCTTCATTCTTCCGCCTGTCCATGATGATGAGCATGCACATTTTGACTCTTATTTAGATGATATTTATGATTCATAGGACTCAGATGATTCAGATTCAGAGTCAGTACAATTGGATATAGATTCAGAGCATCCATATGTAGTTGCAAAGCCAGAGCAGAGGCCCGAGTGGGTACAAACTACTCTTCAGGCTGCAGGGGATCTCGTTTGTGATCCAATCGATACTAGGAGGACTCGATATGATTTAGAGGAGCCTCTTGTTGCACTCACTGCCACTGAACCATTGCCCTCCACACATTTTTTCCTAGTTTAGTCTTTAGATCCACAGTCTTATGGCGAGGTTGTTGAAATCCCTTTTGGGAATCTGCCATGTAGGAGGAGTACAACTCCCTCCTAGAGAACCAGACTTGGGATCTCGTTCCCCTTCCTTATGGTAGGAAAATTTTCAGATGCAGATGGGTCTATAGGAACAAGAGTGCGAAGGATGGACATATTAGTAGATACAAATCCAGGCTTGTTGCCAAAGGATTTCAACAGGTTCATGGTATTGACTATGATGAGAAATTCACTCCAGTAGTGAATATGGATTCTATACGATTGGAACTTTCCATTTAGGCAACGAAAGGATGGGAATTCCATCATATCGATGTGAAGAATGAATTTGTTCATGGCGATATCTTTGAGGATATCTACATGGAGCAACCCTAGGGATTTATGTAGGACTCATATTTGGTCTGTTGACTAAAGAAGTCTCTTTATGGCCTCAAGTAGGCTCTGAGGGCATGGTATGACAAGATGAACTCCTACTTGTTGTCACAGAACTTTGTAAGTTGTAAATCAAACCCGAATGTCTACATGCTCAGGACAACTAATTCACTTCTACTTTTAGTTCTGTACGTTGATGATTTGTTGATCACTGGGTGCTTCACTTCAATAATTTCTACAGTCAAGAGGATTCTACATGACATGTTTTTGATGAAGGACATGGGTTTGCTACACTTTTTCCTTGGACTCGAGATCAGTTAAGATGCATCAAACATCAAAATGTCTCAGGCCAAGTATGCATGAGATCTCATTAAGAGATTTCACATGATAGACTGCAAGTCTACTCCGACTCCTTTCCTATCAGGAGTCAGACTTGAGGATGGCGGGAGACTCCATTGGTTGAAAACACATTATACAGAAAGCTAGTGGGGATCTTGTTGTATCTCACACACTCTAGACCAGAACTCTTATATGTAGTTGGCACAGTTTCCAGGTTCATGCAGGAGCCACATGAGCTACATTGGAAATATGCAAAGCATATCCTTTGATATGTACAAGGCACCATCACCCTTTGGATTAATTATGAAACAGACTCTATATTATATCTCATCAAGTTTACTGATTCCTACTAGGCTGGCGATAACACTGATCATAAGTCCACATTTGTTTACTCACTCAGTCTTCATTTTGGGCCTATCTGTTGGTCGAGAAAGAAGAAAGATGCCATTTCTCTATCTTCAGCCGAGGCAGAGTACAAAGGGGTACTTAACATAACCATTCAGGCTATGTGGCTACAACATTTTCTCACGGAGTTGGGCATTCAGTTTCATCGACTGATCGTCATCTGGTGTGACAACTAGAGAACTCTAAAGTAATGTAGAGATCCAATTTAGAGGCAACAGATGAGCACATCAAGATCCAAATGCACTGCATCCTGTTAGCACTCTGTAATTTTGCCCAAGGCTGAAAGGCAATCACAGAGGCAACATCAGAACCGCTTCGAGTCTTGGATCTAGCCCTCCAAGACTCACAGAGGGATCTCTCTGTATGATGTAGCTTTGTTTTAACTTCAGATATTAGGCTAGGTAAAAAGAACAAATAGGTTTTGTTGTAAAAAGGGTTTATAAATTGGTTGAGGCAGCTTACACATCCATTGGGCTATGGGGTCTGTATTTAATCAAATCTGAGAAACAACCAGAAATGACAAAGAAAACCTTCACAGGGCGAGATAACACGCTCACTGGATCCTTAATAATTTAAATGATGATCAGAGGAAAAGATAAGGGAAACAACTCCAACTAACAAGCACTTAAGAATCTCTTAGTTGAAGATATTTAGAAGATGAACATTCAAATCTTTAGAATCGGAACCAGGGTATCGGAGATAAATCCCGAGACATAATTCTATTCATAAAGATTAGATTCAGAAAACACAGTGGTTACAGAGCAAGAAAAAATTTACTGAGAAATCACATCACCAGTAAACATGCACGGGAATCCTGTAAAGAACCTCTTTCATTAATGGCAGATCTATTCAAAAATGTTACAGCTCGGTAGCCTCCAGGGTGTGAAGATCCAACCCTTTTACATTAAAATAATCTCAATAAATAGTATAGGTCTCCTCCACAATTTCTGAGAGTCGGTTCAACTGTCTTGGCCCCAAAATAGCCACCACTCGCGCGAAATTCGGAGTTTGTTTCCCTAAAAAATGGACCATTTTTCTGCAAAACAGGGGTCCGTTCAGACGTGATTATTTCTTCAAATATGACACCTGGGAGAAAAATGAAAGAGGTTATTGTATATGGGCATGTTCTGGACAAAAACCTCTCTCGGTTTCACAAAATTCGTCCCCAGCTGGCCGTGACAGTTCCTGCAAGATCGAGACTATAATGGAAAATGGCAAATCTGGAAAAATAGCCCTCGAAGATGTCTTCTACCTGCTCTTCTCGTGATGCCGTTCGAAAAAATGGGAGA
>JZKD02S1855993.1:1051057-1073943 GCA_000966675.3 Picea glauca | reverse complement strand
GGTAGGATAAGTTTAGACTTAGGACATTTTGTTAGTTAGTTTGTTATGTTTTTAATTGTTTTTTCCTTTTTAATATTTTATTTGTTGTTTTCATGTGTTACGTTGATATTTTATGAATTAAGTTTTGTTTGTTTTGTGTTTAATTTATTTTATTTTGCTATTTTTGTATTATGATTTAATATTTTTTTTAAATTTTTTTACTTTTATTTAATATATTTTATTATTTTTATTTTTTTAATGTTTTTTATTGTTTTTTAAATATTTTTTATTTTTGTTTTATTAAATAGTTTCATTTAATTTAAACTAATCTAATGACAACCAAGTTTTTAAACTAACTTAATAATTAATTAATTAACAATTAATTAATAATTAATCAATTATTAAATAGTCATTTATTAGTCAAATTTAATCTAGACTAAATACATTAATATTTTGTTTATCCTAAGTCCATTTGTGCAGGGATGGAAGGCGGGATAATGGAGGCTGACGAAAGACAAGGGGGAGAGGATGCAGCGGATGAAGGATGCAGCAAGGTGATGGAGGAGTGAGCGACAAGAGTGGAGGGAGGAAACGGAATCACCTGAGCCATGCTTCGTGAGAGAAAACATATGCCTGAGACAGATATATATTAGTCAGAAGACTGATTCCCATAATTTATGGGGTGATAACACATCCGACACTTAGTGCACGAGGGGATCATCAACTTACATTTTTTTCCTTCAAAAAAATAGACGACATACATCTTCACCAAGACCTTCACTGAGAAGAGTTCCATTCTCCATGAAGTCGTCATGGAGTGAGGGACACAGTTGCCTAGAAAATGTAGATCTTATTTTTACATACATTATACCTTGAGGGGGGGGTTTTCCCATGAGGTTTTCTCTCTTTCCTCACTTTATTTCAGTGTATCCTTTGTATTTGGGTACCTAACATGGCCTCATTGCCAGGACCCATTCTTTATTTTCACCATAGTGATATTTAGGGGGGGAGTTGGAGTTACTTCACACACACCTAGGATTTATTTTTCCTAAGGTTTTTCCTTGTTTATTTGTCTTAATTAGTCATTATCCAGTATCCTATATTTAAGGGGGGAATATTCCACCTGGATAATATTCTCTTTCAGCTGACACTTCAGTTTGACTAGTTGAGCTGAGTTTAGATGATGCATTGATTTTTTCACCATGCAACATTGGTATCATCACCATGCTAATTCAAACTTTCCTTGGTATCATCACCATAATGGAACATTAACCTTTATTTCCTAAGTTAACTCCTCACTACTCTTTGTTCAGTTAGTTAATTGAAGACTAGTTGACTAGTTAACTCAACTAGGTGGTTGTTCGCTCTCATAACTGCCTGAGAGACTAGACTCGGTTGCAGTTCACTCCCATAACTACTGGTGTGTGTCCCGATCACTCTATACCACCACTACGGTGCATTGTTTCTTCTCCATTGTGCACTCATTAAGTTATACAAAGTATATCATGTGTAAAATATTCATTATTCACAACGGTTAATGAGAATTCTTCCATTCCTTCTCTCTCGCTTCTTCTTTCTTAATTTCTCTCTACAAATGTGTGTGGTATTTTATAGATAGATATATTCTATGCAGGTTCAACACATTTACAGTTGATACACTCCATTGATGATATCTTATCGTATATTGTATGGTATTTTTGTACATGGGTGTTGTGCATGGTTGGCACACAGCATGGCACAAGATGTACATGGTTGATGTTTTGTTCATGATTCTCTATTCATTGTTGACATATATTTTGTTTCATGATGTATGGTATGTTACATGTCTAATGCATGGAAAATTCCAAGGATCGTCTTGGGAAGATAAGATCATTCTTTAGCAAATGATCTATGTTCTTGTTGAGCAGTAGCATTTGTAGGAGAAGCAGATTGCAGTGGTAGTATATTGTTCATCTTCTAGAGAAGATAGGGGGAGACAATATACCCATGGGGGGAGTTATTCTTCTTCCCATGATTGGTTGTAGCAACATGATTCTAGGAGGAGAGATGATTTTAATTCATTCCATCACTATTTCATCAGAGTGATATGCATTTTCCAAAGGGGGAGGGATTATTCATAGGAAGCTCAAAGGAATCCAGACAAGGGGGTAAATCCCCAAGGAGAGTCTAGGAAGGGGGAGAAACCCCAAGTAGATAAATACCCTTTTCCATTGATGTCAAAGGGTGTGAGATAGTCACATTTATGTGGAGAGATGAAAATTGATGATGAGATATGATAATATAGGGAGCATGAGCATTGCCATGTCCAAGTGTTTACATCAATGATTGGTGTTGACGTCAATGTTGGTATTTCCATCAATGCCAAAGGGGGATGTTGTTGTACTATGTTGTCATTGATGTCAAAGGGTTGATGTCAAGTATTGTCATAGTGATGTGTTTGTATCATTGATATATTGATTATTGGTTATATGGTAATTGATGTAATTCTTGTGAAAGGGTTGATTTCAAGTGGTGTGATAGTGATGTGTTGATATTAAAAGGAGTTATATCAATGATGTCATGTCATGGTTGATAGGAAGAACCAAATGGATAAACTCCAAAGTGGTCCCCTTATGGTGAAATCCCTCATGGGAAGATGTAATATACCATATATAAAAAGTATGCATAATAGAAATAAAATGCTAGAAATGGAAGAATAACAACAATATAACTAGAACAATCACCACAATAGCACTAAAATGATATAAGAATAACAACAGAAATAACACTTTGATTCTGAAAGCAATGTTCACGGGCCTCTTCGAGGGGGCAACTTCCAATTGAGCAGATCTCTATTACAATAATATCCAAGATAGGGTTCTCATACCCTCGACTTCTATTTATACTAAATATGTCTATCAAAAGAAGCATCTAGAGGAAGATCCTTCTAGAAGAAGAATCTTCTATTAGGTATTCTTACATTCAACGTATTCTATTTTATTGAAAGGCCTTATTAATATTGACCTTTATTACATCTGAATATATTGTTCTACCTATGTGCAGGTTAGGACCCTAACATGTCCGCCCCCTTAAAAATAACCTTGTCCTCAAGGATTGAGGTGTGAAAATAGTTGTAGAATCGTAGTTGGTTCCCAAGTGGCATCTGCTATAGTTGTATCTTTCCACTGGAATAACACTTCCTTGATGGTTATATGACCTAGGTGACGCTCATGCTAGTCCAAAAATGCTTGTGGTTGTAGCCAAATGGATCCTTCTTTGGCTAACTCGGGAAGGTTGGTTTGAATTTGGCACTTAGTTCAAATCACCTTCTTTAAGCATGAAACATGAAAAACAAGATGTAGCTTAGAATGACTGGGAAATGATAACTGACAGGCCACCTGTCTGACACGCTTGAGAACTATATAAGGACCATAAAATTTGGGCGCTAGCTTCTGACAATGCTCGGCCTTGAGGGAATTTTGATTGTAAGGTTGCAGTCAAAGAAACACTTGATCCCCTTCTGGAAATTGATGTTCAGAGTGACCTTGATCTTCTTGTTTCTTCATGCGATTTTGTGCCATGGACAAATTCTCTTTGAGGGTGCGGATAATAGCCTTTTGAACTGTAGGCATTTGGTCAACCTCCTGGACCTTCAAGATACCCAGTAAGTATGAGAGAACTGAAGGTAGATTTTTTCCATATATTGCTTCAAAAAGAGTCATGCGTGTAGTTGTGTGGTATGAAGTGTTGTAACACCATTCAATTAGGGGTAACCATTGAGCCCAATGATTTTTCTTTTCCAAGGAAAAACACCTAAAATATGTTTCCAAACACTTATTGACAGCTTCTGTTTGACCATCAGTCTAGAGATGATAAGTTGTGCTAAGATGCAATTGGGTGCCTTGTAGCTTGAACAATTCTTGCAAAAAATTGCTGGTGAAAGTTGGGTCGTGATCAGAAACAATAGAATGTGGCATGCCATGAAGCTTGAAGACCCGATCCATGAAAAGTTGAGCCACCATGGATGCTGTAAATGGGTGTTGAAGAGAAAAAAAATGATCATACTTGGAAAGGCGATCAACAACCACCATGATGACTGATTTATTTCCCGATTTGGGTAAGCCTATAGTAAAATCCATAGAGATATCCCTCCAAATAGCAAGTGGAATTAGAAACGGTTGTAGTGTGCTAAGAGATTTGATTGTTTTTCCCTTGTTGTGTTAACACACATCACATTCAGCTACAAAATTATGAATGTCCTATTTCATGCCATCCCAGAAAAAAGAGCGTTTGACCATGTCATAGGTTTTGGTAAACCTCAGAGTGCCCAACTGTGGGTGTAGCATGAAGCTCAGAAAGTAACATGGATTTAAGTTTGGATTGTTTTCTTAAATACAAAATACCTTTGTATCGAAGCTCATCATGGAGCCATGAGTACCCTCGGGATGTTGGATGATGCAAGAACATCGCATAAAGCCAAAGCCCACGACCTAAGCCAAAGAAATAGTTGGATGCACGGAGAAAGAAAAGAGAACATTCTCATAAAGACCCATTTTGAATTTTGAAACAAAGTCATTAATGTAATAGTTAAGAGGAACGTACTCGCATTTATACTTTGGATATTGTAAACGGACCTGGGGAAATTCTCCCATGCATATTTTGTATTAAGGCATTTCAGCCTAGTTAATGAAAGTAGGTAAATATGAAAGATTAGACAGTTTTAGGAGTAGGAGGGAAAACAGATATAGACACCCTCACTTTTGTATCATTAAGCACATTAGCATAGAGAAGAGGAGAGATGTAGCAGAGAGTTGTAAAGAAGAACCCATGTACAGAAGTTCTGAATTAATATATGAAGCCTTAATTCAGATTCATGGTGTTATGATGTTTTCTGTGTATACATGCTGGATGGTATGCTTATGGTTGGTTATTCTCTCTGTTATGCATTTGATTTGATATTGTGTGAATGTATGATTTCATGTTGAATGTTAAAGTCTTAGAGAGGAAGTGAATGAGTTTCAATTGTTTCTCATCCTGAGTAAGAAGTTCCTGCAAGGAGTGCAGTGAAACGTCCGCAAGGAGTGCGTTGATGAAAGTTCAGAGTTTCATCTCTGAAAAGCTCAAGAGGGATACCATAGTTCTCATTCCAGCAGAAGTGTAGGAGTAGTATAGGAAGTTGTGAAAGGAGTGCGCAGGTGTTATAAGTCTTAGGAATTAACAAAAAAAGGAGAATTGAAGGACTTTTGTTGCAGAGAAGGTGCACAAAGTCAAGGAGATCAAATACCAAGAAGTATTTGATAGAGTGTAGCAAGGAGTGCGTGCAGAAATTATTGTGAGACTTGAAGTTACTGAAGGAAGCTCAGGAGGGTTGACACCTTTGAAGTATTCAAAGGAATACAAAGGTCAAAGTCATCCAGTAGAAGTAAAGTTTAGAAGGAGGAACCTTGGTTCACTTCAAAGAAGTCGTTTAAAAGGAGGAACGATCGGTCATAATTCTCCCAGAAAAATTTCTGAAGTCATGAGGACCATGAGATCCAGAGAAGATATAAGGTGTATAGGGGAGGATGAACCCATCAACTGATATCAGGAATCAACATGGATTGTTGATCGTAATTTGTCGTGAGCCGTCAGATCATTTCAGGGTTCGGGAACTTGAGAGAACAGTGGCTTGGGGTCGTGAGTTTCGAACTCCCGATTCTAGGAAGTCTGAAATCATGTAGGCCATTGGATCGAAGGGAGGCTTATAACCGTTGATCCCATTGGAGGTACCATTTTTGAGATCAGAGATTCATAGGTTGGAGTGTCGGGAGTCTTGCGTTTGGATTCGTGAAGACGTGAAGTTCGAAGCCCCGATAAAGTGACACGACCCGTGTGGAAGTCAACTTTTGGGTTGACCTATTGGATTTCGACATTTCAGCATTCACGGAGATGAGAGGCAGGGATCCTTTGTTTCGAGATTCCTAGAATCACAAAATGTGATAAGGCGTGCAAGAGGAGGATGTGGCGACAATTTGGGAAAATCGACATTTTGGGTTTCGAAAGGTGGAAAGGTTGAGAACCTTGACAACGAGATTCACGAAATCATGAAACCCGAAATCCCAAAAGGGAATGTCCTGATAAAGAAAAAGGGAGTGCCCATTTTATCATGGTCAGGGAAGTTGAGTGGTGCTTTGTGTTGGTTCACATGGGCATACTCATAAGGACATGTGGAAAAACACTGTTGTTGTGTGAGTAAATAATTTTCAAGAGGAAATAAAAGAGCCAGTCAGACTCTAAGGGAGAAATTGAAAGATCATGTGCGGACCTCGATTCTGAGGATTGGGGGTCTGCATCAAGTGGTATCAGAGAATAGGAAGATTTATTTGATTTCTGTAGCAGGGAAAAGGAAAATTTTTGGCCATGCCATCGAGAAGAAGAGATAGACCAATGCCTGATCCAGCAGTGGAAAGGGAAATGCATGAGTTACATGCCAGGCTTGATTCCATGGAGACAACACAGAGGTGCACAATTGACACTGGGGATATCAGTGAGGCTGACAATGAAAATGAAGTTGGACATGAAGGAGAAGAAGTTGCAGTCGAAGATGCTACAGATGAATGTCTATTCAGGGTTGTCGCAAGGATAGGTGCCAGGGAAAAAGTGGAAATTCCCATGTATGAGGGAAACTTGGATGTTGAAGAGATTCTAGACTGGATTAGAGCTCTGGATAAATACTTCGACTCTGAGGATGTCGAGAAAGACAAGAAGGTCAAAAATGTTGTCACAAGACTGAAAGGGCATGCAACATTATGGTGGGATGAACTGCAGGCTAACAGATGCTACAAAGGCAATCAGAAAATCAAAAGTTGGGATAGAATGGTTGCGAAGATGAAGGAAAAATTCATCCCCAAGGATTATCAAATCACTCTGTTTCAGAGGATGCAAAATTTGAGACAGAAGTTGATGTCATTGAAGGAGTACACTGAAGAATTCTACAAACTAAACATCAGAGCAGGTCATCAGGAAAGTGATGATGAAAAGGTTTCCAGATACATGAATGGTTTGAGGTATGACATCCAAGATGAGATGAGCATGATGATCATTCATATGGTAGAATATGCTTATCATATGGCTCTAAAAGCTGAAGAAAAGCTGAGCCGAAAGAAAGGTCAAAGAGGCCGAGGAAGAAGTAAAGCCAGAGGCAAAGCAATTGCCTAAGACAAAACTCAGAGACCTCAAGAAGAGGGGAAGAAACCTCAAACTCAGCATGAGAGAGGAGGAAGTTCATAGAGAGGAAAGTATGCTGATAGAAATACTTTTCCTTGTACCAGAGGAAGAGGAAGAGGCAGAGGTGGAGAAATGAAATGCTTTACCTGTGGAAAACATGAACACAAATCCTATGAATGTCCAGATAGAAAGAAAGAGGGTGGTGAAACTCACATTTCCGAAGCACAAGGAGGGAATTTTGAGGTAGAAGATGCTGAGGGCGGAAGATCCTTGATGAAGATGAAAGTTTTCTTAACGCTAGAGAAGGAGATAGAGAACCCAACCCAAAGGAACAGACTTTTTCAGACTGCTTGCAAAACCAAATATAGGGTATGCAAAGTCATCATGGATAGTGGTAGCACAAACAATCTCATTTCTACAGAGATGGTAGAAAAGCTGGAGCTGGAGACTATTGAACATCCAAGCCCATACAGAGTTTCGTGGCTACAAAAAGGACATAAGGTAAATATCATTAAACATTGTTTAGTTGAATTTAAAATAGGAGGATATAAGGATGAAATATTGTGTGATGTTATTCCCATGGATGTTTGTCATCTATTGCTGGGTAGACCATGGAAATATGACAGAAATGTGGTTCATGATGGGAGAAAGAACACATACACCCTAGAGAAGAATGGGAGAACTCACATGTTTTTGTCGATTAAGGATAAAGAGGTGAAACCAAAGGTGAACAAAACTATGCTTCTCATGAGTGGGAAGGAACTTCTTAAGGAGGTTAAGAAGAAGGAATATACATAATTTATCATGGTCAAGAATCCTATAATTGTTTTAACTAGTACAAGAGTGGATGATTTGCCAGAGGAAATCCAGGAGTTACTGGAAGAGTTCGCTGATATAGTAGTGGACGAACTACCTTGTTCATTGACACCTATCAGAAGTATAAGTCATCACATTGATCTTATACCTGGAGCTAGTTTACCAAACAAATCCACGTACAGATTTACGCCGTAGGAAAATGAAGAGGTCAAGAGGCAAGTCCAGGACATAATGGACGAAGGATTGGCTAGGGAAATCTTGAGTCCATGTTTTGTTCCAACAGTGCTTAGCCCAAAGAAATATGGAGGCTGGAGGATGTGTACAGACTCAAGGGCGATCAACAAGATTACCGTCAGATATAGATTTCCTTTTCCAAGGATGGATGATTTGATGGATTGCTTGAGTGGAGCAAATTTTTTTTCAAAGATTGATTTGAAAAGCGGATATCATCAGATTCAACTGAGAGAAGGTGATGAATGGAAGACAACATTCAAGATGAATGAGGGGCTATATGAATGGCTTGTTATGCCATTTGGATTAACAAATGTGCCTAGTACTTTCATGATATTGATGAATGAAGTCCTGAAGGATTTCATAGGAAAATCCGTCATTGTATATCTTGACGATATATTAATTTTCAGCAAGACAGAAGCATTTAAAGCATTTAGCTACAGTGATGAGGAGATTACAACAAGAGAAGTTGTTGATAAATATGAAGAAATCAACATTTATGAGTACAAAACTCATTTAATTGGGTTTTGTTATCTCTGCAGATAAGTTGAAAATGGATCCGGATAAGGTAGAGGTGATTAAGAATTGGTCATCGCTAAAGAGTATATTTGAAGTTAGAAGATTTCATGGATTGGGTAGTTTCTATAAGAAATTTATTAGAAATTTCAGTGAAATTAGCACACCAATGATAGATACGGTGAAGAAAAGACATAAGTCTTTTCACTGGATAGAAGAAGCAGAGAAAAGTTTCAATCTATTGAAAAGGAAGATTACTGAACAACCAATTTTGGTGTTGCCATATTTCAACAAGATGTTTCAGGTCAAATGTGACGTAAGTGGGTTTGCAATTGGAGTGGTCTTGAGCCAAGACGACAGGCCAGTCGCATACTTCAGTGAAAAACTGAATGAAGCGAAGGCTAAGTACTCCACATATGACAAGGAATTTTATGTGGTCATACAAGCACTGAAGAAGTGGAGACATTATTTGGTACCTAAAGAGTTTGTTTTGTACAATGACAGTCATGCTTTGCAATTCATGACTCAACAGGAGAAGTTGAACCAGAAGCATGCAAAATGGGTTGAATACATGCAAAAATTTACTTTTGTAATTAAACATATTTCTAGAACTGCTAACAAAGTTGTTGATGCTTTGAGCAGGAAATGTTTACTGATGCAGGAATTCAGAGTCAAAACTTTGGGTTTTGATAACCTTAAAGAAATGTACAGAGATGATCCAGATTTCAAAGAGGTGTATGAGGCATCTGAGAATCCAATTCTCAGGGACAGAAGCCAATGGACCAAATATATTATCCAAGATGAATTATTATTCAGGGGCAATCAGTTATGTATTCCAAAATGCTCCATGAGGGAGAATCTTCTGAAAGAAAAACATAGTGGAGGATTGGTCGGACATTTTGGTCAGGAAAAAAAATTCTCGAAATTAAATGGCTCATATTTTTGGCTAGGGATGAGGATAGATGTCAAAATATTTGTGGACAGATGTATAATTTTTCAGCACACAAAGGGAAAAAGGAAAAACACATGGTTATACCAGCCATTACCCATACCAGAGAGGCCGTGGGATGCAGTGAGCATGAATTTTATATTGGGGCTGCCAAGAATAAAAAGATGATTTGATTCAATCTTTGTGGTGGTAGATAGATTTTCAAAGATGACACATTTTATACCATGCTAGAAAACCAGCGACGCAACTCATATTGCAAACCTGTTTTTCAAGGAAGTTGTCAGACTTCACGGCTTGCCAAGGAGTATTGTTTCTAATCAAGACACCAAGTTCGTGGGACATTTCTGGAGAACCTTATAGAAGAAGTTGGGGACAAATTTGTCATTTATCTCAGCTTATCATCCTCAGACGGATGGACAAGCAGAAGTTGTGAACAAAAACTTAATAGATTTGTTGAGGATCCTAGTGACTGAACACCACAGTCAATGGGATCACATTTTGCCATAGGTGGAATTTTCTTACAATGATTCAATCAATAGAAGAATAGGGCAGAGTCCATTCCAAATTGTATATAGAATGAAGCCAAGGAGAGTTTCTGAATTGAAAGATTCGAAACAAAATGAATTCGGGAGTGCTAGTGCAGAGGACTTTGCAGAAGCGATGAAGGAGCTTCACACTCGAATTAAGGAGCGATTGTAGAGTTCGAGCCAGGAATATAAGCACAGAGCAGATCAACATAGGTGAGAAATTCAGTTTGAGGTTGGTGATTTGATTCTTGCACATCTGAGGAAAGAAAGGTTCCCAAGGGGAACATATAACAAACTGAAAATGAAGAAGATTGGACCATGCAAGATCCAAAATAAATTTGGGGCAAATGCATTTGAGATTGAATTACCTGATGGGATCAAAATTTCACTGATATTCAACATCTCAGATTTGTACCCTTACAGAGATGAAGAACTAGGAGCAGACAGTGAACAGATAGAGGTTCAGTGGATTAAACAAATGCCTGTAGCTGAAAATCCACAGATGGAAAGTATACTTGACAAGAGAGTCAGCAAGAAGACCAAGAGAAAAGAGTATTTTGAATACTTGGTCAAGTGGAAGGGACATCCATTTGAAGATTCCAGCTGGGAAGGTGAAACAAATATTCAAAAGCATGGACAGAATGTGCAAGAGCTCATGAACAGGAGTTCATGAAAATTTCAAGCAAGGGAGTATGATGCAGGAGCATCGCATAAGGCCAAAACCTGCGACCTAAGCCAAAGAAATAGTTGGATGCACGAAGAAAGAAAAGAGCACGTTGTCATAAAGACCCATTTTGAATTTTGAAACAAAGTCATTAATGTAATAGTTAAGAGGAACATACTCACATTTATACTTTGGAGATTGTAAACAGACCCGGGGAAATTCTTCCATCCGTCTTTTGTATTAAGGAATTTAAGCCCAGTTAATGAAAGTAGGTAGATATGAATGATAGATTAGACAGTTTTAGGAGTAGGAGGGAAAATGGATATAGACACCCTCACCTTTGTATCATTAAGCACATTAGCATAGAGTAGAGGAGAGTTGTAGTAGAGAGTTGTAAAGAAGAACCCATGTACAGAAGTTCTGAATTAATATATGAAGCCTTGATTCAGATTCATGGTGTTATGATTTTTTTTGTGTATACATGCTGAATGGTATGCTTATGGTTGGTTATTCTCTCTATTATGCATTTGCTTTGACATTGTGTGAATGTATGATTTCATGTTGAATGTTTAAGTCTGAGAGAAGAAATGAATGAGTTTCAATTGTTTCTCATCCTAAGTAAGAAGTTCCTGCAAGGAGTGCAGTGAAAGGTCCACAAGGAGTGCGTTGACGAAAGTTCAGAGTTTCATCTCTGAAAAGCTCAGGAGGGATACTGTTGTTCTCATTCTAGAAGAAGTGCAAGAGTAGTACAGGAAGCCATGAAAGGAGTGCACAGGTGTTAGAAGTCCTAGGACTTACCAACAAAAGGAGAGTTGAAGGACTGCTATTTCAGAGAAAGTGCACAGAGTCAAGGAGATCAAATACCCATAAGTATTTGATAGAGTGCCGTAAGGAGTGTGTGCAGAAATTCTTGTGAGACTTGAAGTTATCAAAGGAAGCTCAGGAGGGTTGACACCTTTGAAGTATTCAAAGGAATATGAAGGTTGAATTCATCCAACAGAAGTAAATTTTAGAAGGAGGAACCTTGGTTCACTTCAATGAAGTCGTTGAAAAGGAGGAACGATCAGTCAAAATTCTCCCAGAAAACTTTCCGATGTCGTGAGGGCCATGAGATCTAGAGAAGCTGCAAGGTGGATAGGGGAGGATGAACCCATCAGCTGATATCAAGAATCAATGTGTACCATTGATCGTAATCTATCGTGAGCCATCAAATCATTTCAGGGTTCAATAACTTGAGAGGACAGTGGCTTGGGGTTGAGAGTTTTGAACTCTCGATTCCTGGAAGTCCGAAATCACGCAAGTTGTTGGATCGAAGGGAGGCTTATAGGTGTTGATCCTTTTGGAGGTACCATTTCGGAGATTGGAGATTCATAAGTTGGAGATTTGGGAGTCTTGTGTTTGGATTCGTGAAGATGCGAAGTCCGAAGCCCCGATAAAGTGACACGACCCATGTGGAAGTCAACTTTTGGGTTGACCTATCGGATTTCAACATTTCGGCATTCACGGAGACGAGAGGTAGGGATACATTGTTCCAGGATTCCCGGAATCGTGAAACATGATAAGGCATGCAAGAGGTGGATGTGGCCACATTTAAGGAAAATCAACATTTCATGTTTCAGAAGGTGGAAAGGTCGAGAACCTCGACAATAGGATTCATGAAATCACGAAGCCCGAAATCTCGAAAAGGAAAGTCCCGATAAAGAAAAAGGGAGCGACCATTTTATCATGGTCAGGGGACTTGAGTGGTGCTTTGTGTTGGTTCACACGGGAATACTCATAAGGACCTATGGAAAAACACTGTCGTTGTGTGTGTAAATAATTTCCGAGAGGAAATAAAAGAGCCAGTCAGACTCTAATGGAGAAATTGAAAGATCCTGTGTGGACCTCGATTATGAGGATTGGGGGTTTGCATCAATGGATCATTGGACTACAATTTTTGGATCAACTATGAAGTTTTGGGATCATGTAGCCATTCCTAGTGGATGGCTTGGAACCAATCTGGTACATTGAAGGAAAGAGGAAAAAGGGATCCGTCATCTTCATACTTTCGGGAATGTGCATCCACAACCACATTGTCTTTTCCGTTTTTGTAAATGATCTCATAATCATATCCAAAGAGCTTGGTCACCCATTTTTCTTTCTCTGAGGAGGAAATGCATTGTTCCAGAAAATACTTGTGGCTTTGATGGTCTGTCTTAATTTGAAAGCGTTTCCCCAATAGATAAGGGCACCATAGATAAACGACATGAAAAATAGCCAACATTTCCTTTTCATAGATTGATTTGCCCATATTTTTTTCAGACAGTTGCTTGTTGGTAAAGGCCAAAGGCTGACCCTCTTACATAAGGACAACACCAATTCCTTTCCCTGAAGCATCACATTCCAATACAAAGGTCTTTGTGAAATCAGGAAGGGCCAAGAATGGAGTGGTGCACATGGCCATCTTCAAGGTTTGAAAAGCTTGAGCCACAACTGGAGTCCAAGTGAAAGAGTTCTTTTTCAAGAGTTTAGTAAGAGATGTTGCAATCTTTCCATAATTCGTAACAAACTTGCGATAATAACCTATTAAGCCCAAAAATCCATGCAAGCTTTTGAGAGTCTTTGGGTGAGGCCAGTCTTGCATAGCTTCAATCTTTTTAGGATCCACCCTGATGCCATCCTTTCCAACCCGATGACCCAAGTATCCACTTTTGAGGCGCCAAAAGCACATTTAGATTGTTTCAGGAAAAGTTGGTGTTGAGAGAGTAGATGGAGAACTCGATCCACATGGGAAAGATGGTTTGTCTAGATTTTGATATATATGAGGATATCATTAAAGAAAACTAAGACAAAATGATGGAGAAAAGGACAGAAGACATGATTCATGAGGCTTTGGAAGGTGGAGGGGGAATTACACAAGCCAAAGAGCATGACCAAAAAATCATAGTGGCCCTCATGAGTTCTAAAGGTAGTCTTGGGAATGTATTCCTCTTTCATATGTATCTGGTGGTAGCCAGAACGAAGATTGAGTTTAGTAAAGAACTGGGCGCCACTCAATTCATCCAAGAGGTCATCAATGACAGGGATGGGAAATTTGTCTTTAATGGTAAGTTTGTTGAGGGCACGAAAGTTAGGACACATTCGCAAAGAACCTTCTTTCTTCAGGACCATGACCATAGAAGAAGAATAGGGGATCATACTAGGGAGGATAACGCTTGCGTTAAGGAGTTCCTGGACCATGTTCTCAATTTATTTTTTTTGGGAAAAGGGGTGATGATACAGACATATATTGGGAGGAAAGCTTCCTGGTACAAGGGGAATGGAAAGATCATGAACTCCACAGGAAGGAGGGAGTCCCTGGGGAGTTGAAAAGACCACTTGATGTTTAGAAATGATGGATTGGAGGTCTTGCGGCACCAAGGGTGTCTCTTTTTCTTGTATGGAATGGAGTTAGGGAAGAACACCAGAATGACCTTTTTTGAGTAGCTTTTCCATGTGATGGGAACTAATGATCTTAGGTGAACCAATGGTGATGCCTTGTAAATTATATTTTTGGCCCTCCTGGTCGAATTGCATGGTTAATTCCTTAAAATCCATGAGAATGGGACCCAAATTCCTTAGACAGTATCCAACCAACACAATGTCAAAACCACCCATGTCGATAGAAAACACATGAGATTTGACATGGTAGTCACCAATTTGGAGACGCACATTTTCACAATGGCCTCCTGTTATAACCCTAAATCGCACCACACATGCTTACTTGGCATCAGGCCAACTCATATCCCTTCTTTACCAAAGCACTGTTGAACAACTCTTTGAAAATCCTCTTTTATAAAGGCCCACGCACCCTACTCCATTACTGCACACGTGTACATGCTGGCTGACCCAAAACAACCCACGTGGATCAACAAAAGCACGAAAAAAGGAGAGTTGCCGAAGAAACACAAAAGCTATGGGTGAGTTAATTGAAACTCCCAACCATGCATGGATGAGGGTTTGTCCAAATACCTAGCTCTTTCTAGCCTATAAAAGAAGGGGTAGGGGTCCCATTTGGAAAGGGGAAAAATATAGCAAAGAAACTCTGCCCATTTGCATATTCCCATTGTCCCAACCCTTTAGAGTTTCCTGATGCCAAAGGAGATACAACGAAAAGTAGTTGGAGGAGAGTAAAAGAGGAGCCCAGGATAGGTTCATGGAGCGGTCGCCGGTCTCAACTTTTGTAAGTTGACTCATTCAAAGTAATAAAGAAAATGCTTTTCCCGTCCCAATTCATGAACTTTTTATAGTTTGATTAGTATATGTTTGGATTTCTAATCCGTTAGTATATAAGCAGGATGCATGCACAGTTGTTGCTTGCCTTGTATGCAGGTCAGCTTTGGAAGGAGTATTGCGAACAAGTAATCAAGTACAACGGAGGATCAACATCAAACGTCGGGAACGAGGTAGGTTGATCTTTTCTTGCATTTACTAAGAAAAGGGGATTTAAATCTAGGGATGAAGGTAGAAAGTAATTTTTCTTCGTTCATATCTGCATGCAAAGTCTGAACTCTATTTGCTAGTCCGTAGGGAGATTTCCCTCACAACAAAATTGGTGATTTACTCTGCCCGAGTGTACACGTGGCCTGTCCAGAGACAGCCTACGTGGACCTAGGGCCAACCTTTTAAAGGTCGACGCCCACATAAAAAATGAAATGAAAAGAAAAAATAAAGAATTGAATTGCTAGATAGGGGAGTTTGTACTTGGTCCAGACGGAAGTTCGTTTCATCCACTGTAGCTCCCGGAATCACCGTTTCTATCAAAGGGGGTCTTTTGGCTCTAGAGTCAATTTTCAAATCAACAATGGTGATAATGAGCTTCCAGCTTCTATTTATAGACTTTTTGGCCTCCTTTTGTCACTTTTTTTGCCTCCCTTATCATTTTATTTATACCAAAAAATATTTAGAGTGATTCAGGAGTTATAGGGGAGGGATTTGATCGGGTATTGGGACATTTTTTTTTGATTTTTGAGTAAATTTTGACGGTCCATGAAATTTTTTCCAATGATCAACTTGAGCATATAGGTTAGGTTTCTACCCTGATTTTTGTATCTCATTGTCTTTTTCATTCTCCATAGGATCGATCCCATCAAATTGTGACACAGAACCATCTTCTCTGCTTTAGAAGTATCACAATTTAGCGGTAGAACTTACTGGAACATGGATGCCCTAGGTAGATCCTGGTTGCATTATGGCATTCATGTTGTCTCTAAAAACACTGTAGGCTTGGGAGTCCTTATAGTCTTTACTGAATATGAGTTTGAGCCTGATTTACATGATTCTTCTTCACTCTTGATCTCACCCTCAGGACTCCCAAAAGATAACGGGTCTTCTTTTAAGCCCTTTTCAGATGCTCTAAATATGAAAATATTGTCGAGCGATCTTGTGGCCTTTCATGCTTGTTAAACTGAAATTTGAAGTCATGTCTGTCCGGTGGTAGTTTACCCCTTTTTCGGTCCAGACAGTCAACTGTATGAACAAAGGTATACTCTATGGAACTTCATCTCTATAGAAGAGTACTCTCAGGTATAATTTTATCTCTTTTTCGGGCCTGAGGGACTAAACTTATGAAGAAGGAACCCCTATGGAGTCCATAGTTAAGCTCTTTTCAGACTCCCTAAAATTGAAAAGATTGTCGAGTGACCTTATTCTTTCACACTCGTTAAATTGGTCTAGAAGAACATTCATGACGGAGTCCATAGTTAAGCTTTTTTCAGACTCCTTAAAAATGAAAAAATAGCCGAGCGATGTTGTCCTTGTCACACTCATTAAAATGGTTTTGAATCGACGTCTAATCGGTGCTAGTTTACGCTTTTTCGAACCAAATAGACTATCTTTGAAAAAGGTACCCCAATGGAGTCTCCTTTTATGTTTTTTCAGACTCTCTAAATATGAAAAACCACCGAGCTTACCTTCTTTGGGCTTGTTAAACTTACATCGAAGGACGTTACCATTGTGTGTTTTATTAACCGTGTTTGCATACCTTATACGCCAGCCTTGTAATAGTTTGCTTCTGTGTCTTAACACCTTTGTCCCCCAGAGGATTTTTCCCGAGTATCATTCTACTATAACATTATTCTTTCTTGTCCTTATGCCTTGAGATTGTACGTTTGCAACACTCGTTCCTCCTTTGTAACGTAATATTCCTTTATTCTTTTTCCACAATTATTGAAAAGAACAAAAAAAAAATCAAATATACCCCAAAAAGAGGAAGGGAAAAGTATTTTCTTTATTGGCAGCATAATGAGTCACCCTTGGATAAATCATATCTGTTTGTTTGTTCATCAGACTATGGGATGTAGTACAACCTTAGGAATCTTTTTCTCTCTATATAGAGTTGTTTCTTCCACTGTTTGGTTATCCTTCCAAACATATGGAGAGTTTGTGTTGCCTCCTACTTCGTAGAATTACGATTAATGCCATGATGCCTAAGTCTCATCTTTTGTCGTGCTATTATCCAAGGGAAGTGTGTCACCAAGCTTAAGATTATCAAGTCACTGAAGCCTTCAGTCTGATCCTCAAGATTATCAAGTCCATGACCGACGAGCCGTCGAAGACCTCAGGTAGTGTAGTCGTACACTCATATTACACTCATACCCGAGTTTTGAAGATTTTGAAGTTCTTGCTCGAGCTCTGAAGATCTCATCTCCAGCCATCAGGCTGTATCAACTTCTAGAAGATGGATACTCTATATGTATATCTTTTTGATTTCGAGATGTAGCTACACTATGTATTATTCGCGGCTACTTTTTATATAGTTATATGACATGGATCTATAATGTATTTGATTTGTAGCCATGATTCTATTTTATCCCAAGCATGGGTATGCCCACCTCGGTGAGACATTTTTTATTTTGCATATGGCACCTCTTGGTTCCTGATCCTTGGGCTCAATCATTCGACACATCAGTAAATATTGGTAATGTATTTCAGCCATCAGATGCTCTTCTGACCTCACACATTAAGGAGCATTTTTTATAACCCTAAATTGCACCACACATGCTTACCTAGCATTAGGCCAACTCATATCCCTTCTTTACCAAAGCATTGTTGAACAACTCTTTGAAAATCCTCTTTTACAAAGGCCCACGCACCCTACTCCATTACTTCATGTGTGTACACGATGGCTAACCCAAAACAACCCACGTGGACCAAAAAAGGCATGAAAAATGGAAAGTTTCCGACATAACACAAAAGATATGGGTGAGTTAATTGAAACTCTTGTCCATGCATGGCCGAGGGTTCGTCCAAATACTTAGCTCCTTCTAGCCTATAAAAGAAGGGGTAGGGGTCCCATTTGGAAAGAGGAAAAATATAACAAAGACACTCTGCCCATTTGCATATTCCCATTGTCCCAACCCTTTAGCCTTTCTTGATGCCAAAGGAGATACAAAGCAAAGAAGTTGGAGGACAGTAGAAGAGGAGCCCAGGATCAGGTTCGTGGAGCAGTGGCTGGTCTCAACTTTTGTAAGTTGACTCATTCAAAGTAATAAAGAAAATTCTTTTCCCGTCCCAATTAATGAACTTTTTATAGTTTTATTAGTATATGTTTGGATTTCTAACCCATTAGTATATAAGTAAGATGCATGCGTAGTTGTTTCTTGTCTTGTATGCAGGTCAACTTTGGAAGGAGTATTGTAAACAAGTAATCAAGTACAACGGAGGATTGACATCAAACGTCGGGAACGAGGTAGGTTGATCTTTCCTTGCATTTACTAAGAAAAGGGGATTTAAATCTAGGGATGAAGGTAGAAAGTAGTTTTTCTTCAGTCATATCTGCATGTAAAGTCTAAACTCTATTTGCTAGTCCGTAGGGAGATTTCCCTCACAACACCTCCACATTTCATGGAGCCACCATTGGAAATCATGATTTGGAAATTATTGATGGCATGTATCTAGCAATGAGTTTCTTGGGAAATGAAACAATGAATAAAATTATGGGTGCTTCCACTATCAACCAAAATGATGACCTTCCTATGCTTGATGTAACCGATGAGCTTGAGGGTTTGGGGAGATGAGAAGCTAGTGAGAGCATTTAGGGAAATGACCGGTTCTACTTTGGGAGGATCTAAGGGAGGGGTTATGTCAGTGGGTTTAGGTGACTCAAACACAAGGGGAGTTTCAACATCCTCTTTCAAAATATCCTCTGAGATGGCCATAAAAATCTTTTGTTCCTTACACTTGTGGCCTGAGAAATATTTTTCATCACAATTATAACAAAGGCCTTTGAGTTGGCATTCAGCCATTTTAGCCCTCATCAATTTTTGGATTTTTAGTGGAGCGGAGGGAGTAGTAGGATTTACTGGTTTAGTGCGAGGGATAAAGGAGGGTTTTTGGTTTTGAGAAGATAAAACCTGTTTTTCTTCTTCATCTCTTTTAGTAGCCTCCACCCAATGCTGAGGACAAGCCATGAGGATATGTGCCCAATTCTCATCCTTGAGGCCACTGATAAAACACTCTCGAAAAAAGGCACTAGACATGCCCTCTGTCTGAAAAGCCAGGCGCTCAAAAGCAGCTATAAAGTCTTCCATTTCTCCTGACTGTTTCAAATTTGTCAAAGGACCCAAATGGTTGGTGTTAATGTCAAAGTGTTCATAAATATCTGTCACAAATTGTGTTCAAGCAATATACCCTTGACGAGAAGTTTTTCTTCAATGCCACCATTGCCAACGTTCTTGATCTAGATGGAGAACACCATACTAGAGTTTGGAAAAGTCATTTGTAATGCCATATAGAGATAAATAATGTTCCATTTGGGTTACCCAGCTAGTGGGATCTGAGCCATCAAATTTGGTCACAACTACCCGCAGAAGGCATAGGCCACATTGAAAGTGATGGTGCTGAAAGTTAGAGGAATGTTCAGCTTTAGTATCTGAAGGTGGGTCAGATAAAAGGTTATCTATAGGGATATGCATCTTGGTGCAGAGCATCGAAACAACAAATTCAAGATGGGTGGTCAGGTCTTCTTTGATTTCCTCCATTGACGACTGCATGGATGTATTGAGGGCAACAACATTGGCATTGAGTTGTTTCACTTCTTGTTGGGTCTCAGTGAAATTAGATTGCAAGGTATTGAAGCGAGCTTCCAGGTCTTGGCTACAGGTATGGGCCATGATGATGAGGAAACCGAAATAGGGCGGGTGGGGTAATTTTTTTTAATGAAAAATGATATGTATGAATGTGAGAAGGGCGTAGAGATGAATCCAATGGAATAGGTCTCAAATAATGGTACAAAAATTTGCAGATTTTTTTTTTTTTTTTAACACCTGTGGAGTTATTCTCTGGTTTGAAGAATACTGTAGTAATGAAATGCCCAAATGCTTAAACATGAAGAAATTTGTAGTTATTTGGCAACCTGAACACAGTTGCGTGACAATAGATCTTGTCTGTTTTAATTTGTTAATGTTTCTGTCCCCAAGGGTTAGGTATTCAAGGGTTCTATAGACAAGGGTTTTCCCTATGCTATAGCTCTTTGATATATGTGTGGGGTCCAACAGTAGTACTTGGTCCAATATCTTAGTGCACTAACTAAGGAGGATAGAATATACCCTTAGCCATACTACCTGACTACCCAGTTACTAGAGAGTATCTTCTCAAGTGTTGTTTTCGGTGGCACTATAACAGTCAGGCAGCCGATTGGTTTATCTAAAGAGGGCTTCAAGTAATCTAGGTCGATCTATACATAGGTTCTATCTGATGCACTAACACTTGAAGGGGTACCAACAGGGGTTACAAGGGTGGCCAATATATGTGCGCTTAAGTACCACTTGTATTTCCTGCGTGTATGAATCCCTCAACCATGGGTTTATGCATGTAATGACAAATATTTGTGGATTAAAGATGCTGGAATACGTATCTACCTTGAAAAACAATTTAACCCACAATTTCTGTTGAGGAAAGTGCTCTGATACCATTTGTAATATACCAGATATAAAAAGTATGTAGAACATAAATAAAATGCTACAAATGGCAGAATAACAACAATATAACCAGAACAATCACCACAATAGCACTTAAATGATATAAGAATAACAACATAAATAAAAATTTGATTCTAAAATCAAGGTTCACAGGCCTCTTCGAGGGGGCAACCTCCAGTTGAGAAAAGATCTATTCCAATAATATCCAAGCTAGGGTTCTCATACCCTTGACTCCTATTTATACTAAATATGTCTATCAAAAGAAGCATCTAGAGGAAGATCTTTCTAGAAGCAGAAGCTTCTATTAGGTCTTCTTACATTAGACTTATTCTATTTTATTGAAAGGCCTTATTAATATTGACCTTTATTACATCTGAATATATTTTTCTACCTATGTGCGGGTTAGGACCCTAACAAAAGACTCTTTGTGAATTCCAAATGGTTAGCTGGTCGAGTAGCCTAGTAGTTTGGTTACGAAACCCAAGTTTGATTAAGGAATAATTTAATGAAGATCTATGAATTTTTAGGAGAAACTATTCCATATGGATAGTATATGTCATGTTGTTTCCAGTGATATATAGAACGTGACATAACTCCTCATGGTTAGAGAGTTATCACCATGTGAACTTGGAAAATCCTCATGATCTACGTAGAAGCCCCTTTAAGGTAAACGAAGTGAAATTGTTCAAGAATATCATAGAAGAAGTTGACCAATCAAAGTGGTTAGTCATGGGTTAAGTGGTTGCAATAAGAAAACAATTAAAAATAAATTAGTTGCAACTAGAAGTGGAGAGTTTACTATTTGTGGATAAAGTGGTTAATTGGAAAAAGTGGTTAAGTAGAAAAAGTGGACAAGTGGAAAAATTTGGTTAAGTGGACAAGTTGGCTAAGTGGAAAAAGTGGTTAAGTGGATACTTCTAGAAGAAGCTACTTGGAGAGTATAAATAAGAGAGCAAGGGTATCCCATTAGAATTCTATTGAGAATATTGAATATCTACAAGTGGTTGAGGTAACCAAAGGAGATCTAAGGAGAATTTCAGAGGGAAGGTTTAGTAAAGTAGGTCAAAATTCAAGGGAGGATAAAGTCTTTTGATGATGTTTTCTAAGGTATGATATTTACATGTCATCTCACCATTTTCGCAATAATGTTTTTTCTAGACTGATTCATATAGTGAAATATAGAGGAAGTTGAGAAAAAATATCCAAGCAACTATTATAATTTTTTTAACTTGTGGGTCATTTTATTTTGGGACTTACACTATGTGGAATATAGGGTTTATGGGTAGTCATGAAACTAGTCTAAAAAAGGTGTTCTAGATAAAAACATCATAACTTCTTCATAACAGATCCAAATTCAGTAAGACCAAATGAATTGGTTAGAGTCCAGTTTGTAGTATGTTTTGTGGCATTTTTAGATCCATACATAAGAGATTCTGTGTGTGGCATTCTATACAAGTACAATCTCTAGAATAAGCCATAATTCAACAAGGTATGCCATTTTTGATATAACTCATTTTATGGGAGGTTCCAAGAAGTGAAACCTGGGGGAATTTTTGATCTGAAAATAAAAAAGGTTTTTGTATACAAATTTGCAAGTGGAAAATTTATGTGTCTTAGGAAATTGGATCAATTTGCAAGCACATAAACTTAATGATTTTTTACTTAAAATAATAGCATAAATAGTCATAAAAAACCATCAAAAGTAAGCACATAACATAAGAAAATGATAAAGGATTTCACCCTTCTCTTGGGCTACATCTCCTGGTCCATCTTCCAATGGATCATTTTCATTATATGCTAAAAGTGTTAAAATCAGTGCTTTACAATGCTCAAAATTCAAAATAAATGTCTCCAATGGCTCCAGAATGTCCAAACAACCCTAGGTGGGCTCTTCCTGCACCTTGTTTGGCCAAACATTGAAGAAAATACACTTCTTGGAAGTTTTCCCCAATAACTTCTTGTCTCTGCTTGCCAAAATACACCCATTGTCTGACTAACCCATCCTTTGTGTTTTTTCTATGCCAAAAATCAACACCACTCATCGTTCTGAAAATTGAGCAGATTTGTCGCACCTTTAGGGG
>JZKD02S1855993.1:1031717-1050991 GCA_000966675.3 Picea glauca | reverse complement strand
ATGAGAGCGGAGATATAATAAAGAAATGCACAGAGATATTGTGTATATCCAATAATATAACAGAAATATATCAGAGATGCAACCATAAACACAGAGATACAGTAATACACACTTTCTATAAATGAAATAAATGTATAGAGACTGTAAAAATACAGAGTGAAAGACTCGCTAGAATGGTGGCAGCTTATCTCTGAGAAGAGATGTGAAAGCTACTTGCATTCGCAAGAAGATGAGTAAAATGAGGCTATGAAGGCCTTTTTACAATAAATAGGAATTCCAAAATCCCTAGACATCCAAAAACATAACCCTAGGAGATGAAGCACCAAAAGTCATGTGGGCCCCATTTGGGTAAGTTAGTACATCAACTTTCCAGGCTCGTAACGTTTGCATACGATCTCTGTTTTAAGTGTATAATAGCTCGTTGGAAAGGTATCATCAAGGATATTCATTTTGGTGCCTCAATCATGCCTTTGGCTATCATTGAGAACCTTAATCTCGAAAAACCTTCATTTGGGCACTCAAAATGGCCCCGAAAGTTAAAACTTACTAAAAATAGTAAATTGCCAGAAAACTGTTTTGAGCCAGTTAGAAAAGGTGGGTGGCCACCTATAATCACCTAGATAAATCCTACCTCCTTAGGAAGCAATGGTCTCCATTGCATTGAGTTCCCAGGGGAGAGGGAAAAAGAATTTGCTGACTCTGCATCTTAGTGAGTTGCTTGCCTTGCTAGAGACATCACGGTGCTTAGTTTGTGGAAGTCTGTCATGAACCTGTTGAGGCTGAGGCTGTTCAAAAAAGTGAGGTACATGAGAGGACAGTGTGTAGAAGGAATCTTTTCACTTTTTTGCAACCTTGTCAACCTGCTTCTGTTGGATATAAGGTGCTTGGGGCGAGGTTGTAGTGGTTGTAGTTTCCTTCTGTTCCCATTTTGAGCAGACTGTGAAGAAGCTGAATTTTGCAGTATGAGATACTACCTTGCGACACATTTTAGGTGGAATAGTAGTTGGAACTACCTCTGGTATTCTATAAATATGACCCCCCAAAGTAACAATGAAACTACGGGGTCGAGAATCATAAACAACATGGCGTCTCCACATATATGGTTGGCCCAAGAGGACATCACAGACATCCAATGGGGAAACATCACATAATACGTCATCCTTCAAGGGTTGGATACCATATGATAATCGACATCGTTGGCTGACATAGAGATCTCGTCCTTGGCGAAGCCACCCGATGTTGTATGGTTGTGGGTGTGGTGTTGTTGACAATCCAAATTGTTTGAAGACCTCTACTGATATGAGGTTCTTCTGTCTTTCGCTATCAAAAATAAAATGCAGCGGGGTCCCCTTCACCCACATCCGTGAATGAAAAAGACGCTCCACCTCTTCTGGATATGTTGGTTCTTTTGGTTGAATTGTTGCGGTCGCGACAATAGCAGTCGGGTCTACGTCAATGATCTGTCCTTTACCAGTATTTTCAAAATCATATTCTGAATTAGGGTTCGTCTCCTTGTCTTTGACCTCGACCACCAATGACTGTTTTGAGCGACATTCATCGGTGTTGTACCAGGGTATTTTTTGGAAATCACACCATTTTTCGTTGTCCTTCTTTGTCTTCCCGTGACCCTTCTTTTCTTGTGTCTTGGACTAGTTTTCGAAAGACTATTTGTTAGGGTTGTCTTTGTCATACTTTGGTTGTTGCGGATTTATAGATCCAAAATCCCGTTTGTTCTAGTGCTTAAATTTCTGCTCGATTTTAACAACATATCGATAAGCAACACTGAGTGATGAGATGTCCAGAAAATCCATTTCAGTTTGTATGTATCTGTGTAGAGCCCCACAGTATTTCAGAACCAAATGTCGCTCAGAGTCTTTGATACCCAAATTGGTGCACAAGGTATGGAAGGTATTGGTGAACTCTAGAACTTCTTGTTCCCTCTCTTGCCACAGTGTGGTCCATCTCATGTACTGGTCCTCATAGTTTCCAACAGGGTAATATTGTTCCTTTATCGCATCCACAAAAAAATACCAAGTGGGATCGACCCCATATATTTCAAACTCCTCTTTCGAACTTTTCTCCCAATAAATTTCCCACCAATGTTTGACATGGGGGAGAGATTTAAGGAGTGCAAAGGTGATCTTTTCTTTGTCGAATTTTTTTTGAAAAGAGAAATAACCTTCTAGCAGATTTAACCATTTGTCTAGGGCTTCTGCATCTATCTGACCTTCAAATACAGGAATATCAAAATTAACTTGTACCTTGAAAGGCGAGGTGCCTCCAAAGTGGCCGCTTGATGAATATGCGCCTGTTTCTATTGGCATGCATTGAAGGATGTGGAAAAAATTCTCCATCGTTTCGTCTCTATGTCGCGTGAGAGCTTGCTCAAGCAACAGACTAATAGGATCATCTGCTCCGTCATTTTTATTTTCTTCTGCCATTGAGGGCTTCTTGGGTGTGTGAGAGAGATTTTCCTCAAGAGAGACAAGATCGAGACCCAACTTTCTATACTTGGACCTTGTCGGGGACATGCACTTAAAAAAAATGATCAAGAATAGCTTGCTCTAATACCACTGATCCAGATTATTTTTCGGCACGAAATGAGAGAGGAGATATAATAAAGAAATGAACAGAGATATCACATTTTTCCAATAATATAAAAAAAATATATCAGAGACGCAACCATAAACATAAATATACAATAATACACAATTTCTATAAATGAAAGAAATGTACAAAGACTGTAAAAATATAGAGTGAAAGACTCGCTAGAATGGTGGCAGCTTATCTCTGATAAGATATGTGACGGCTACTCGCATTCTCAATAAGATGAGTACAATGAGGCTTTGAATTCCTTTTTACAATAAACAGAAATGCCAAAAACCCTAGAAATCCAAAAACCTAACCCTAGGAGATAAAGCACCAAAAGTCATGTGGGCCCCGTTTGGGTAAGTTAGTACATCAACTTCCTGGGGTCGTAACTTTTGCATACGATCTCTGTTTCAGGTGTATAATAGCTTGTTAGAAAGGTATCATTGAGGAGATTAATTTTGGGGGATAAATAATGCCTTTGGCTGTCATTGAGAACCTCTATATCTAAAAACCTTCATTTGGGTCCTCAAAATGGCCTCGGAAGTTAAAACCTGCTAAAAATAGTAAATTGCCAAAATTGCCAGAAAACTGTTTTGAGCCAGTTGGAAAAGGTGGGTGGCCACTGATATCCACCTAGATCACCCCATGTGGTTGGAAACCAAACTAAATCCTACACCGAGTGGATTAACTGTTGGTTCTCCATGCTTATGGTCATTTGGCAAGGCTTGTGTTCATGGGCTGGGGCTAGGCCTTGATCCTTTTCTGCCTAAACCAACATTCAATTCAAGTTTAAATATAGGTTACAACTATATAGATTAAGAAAAAATTGTAAGTGGGCTTGTGGCCTGGCCTACATGAAGAATCTCCCACTCCCATAGGTCATAGGTTTGACCTCTGTGGAGCCCAAATAAAATTTTATATAACAAGGGGGGTGACACAAGATAGCCCCTGGCTAGGCCACGTGGCACCCTTTCATTCGTCCTCGTCGATGAACACATTTCAGTCCAGGATTGGTCCACCACATCACTTTCAACTGCCAAATCACCTACCATGTCAACATCCCAGTCAGCCCTGCCAGGTCAGTAGTATGATCACTCGGCCATTTCATTAGTACGATATGCATAGTTAGCCTGTACAGTCTGTACGGACTGCACAATCAACATTGTTTCTATTTGGAAAAACAAAAAGAACGTGATATATCAATCATAGATAATCTATTTGATCCCATTCAATTTGCATTGGGACCATGAGGATGAGATCTATGCAATGAATCCATTTTCAAGAAATTTCGAACACTTTTTGTTTTGATCATTTTTTGATCCCTTGGATCACTCCTACTCATTGGGAAGATTTTGGACCTCCAAAAGACTATTTTCATTCAATATGAAGATGAGAGCACAGTTCCCTCACCCTTACAACCTAAATCCATTTAGATTTTCTTGGATTTGTGCCATTTAGACCAACACAAAGGTACTCCACATTCCCTCGTTTTGAAGTTCTCATCTTTCTATCAAGGATTCTATACTCTAGTGATAAGTCATCTATGGAAATAATATGAAAATGCTCTTCTTGATCATCAATCAAAGGAGGCTCGTACAATATCAAATTATCAACATTAACAACTGTATACGTTTGCATATAAGGAGGCAAATCCAAACAGAAGGCATTGTTACCAATCTTTTCAAGAATCTTGAAAGGTCCATGTCTAATTGGCTTCAATTATTTACCTTCTCCTTTAATTATCTCTTTTCTAATGTAAAGCCAAACATCATCTCCAACTTGGAAACTATGATCAACATGATGCTTTTCATGCCTTGTCTTGTACTTGGCTTGGCTCTTTTCCAACTGTTCTTCTACCATTTGATGCACTAATTGAATTTGTTCAATGAACTGCTTTTTTCTATCAATGTCATAATGACCATCAATAGAAATATCCTTCCCAAAGATAAAATCTAAAGGAGATTTTGGAAAATAGCCAAAAAAATGCCTCAAATGGAGATGTTTGACTTGATGAATGCTTAGCCTAGTTATAAGCATGTTGAATGTAGTGTAGGTTCTCATCCCAAATCTTAGGATATTTTCCGCAATAACCATGAAGAAGATGTACTACTGTTATATTCATCGCTTATGTTTTACCATCAATTTGTAAATGAAATGTTGTGCTCTTTTTCAGCTTGGTTTCCATGAGTGCTCATAATATTGACCAAAAGTTCCCAATAAATCGATAATCTCGATCACAAATAATGGTTTTTGGAAACCCAAAATGTACCCATACATGTTGAAAGAACATTTGTGTCATTTGTTCAGCTATAACCTGCTTCTTACAAGGCATCAAAATACACATTTTGTTGAGACATCCAACCACAACATAAAGATAATCATGATTCATTTTAGACATTGGTAATCCTCCTACAAAGTCCATGGAAACTCTTTCCCAAGGACAAGAAGGAACTAGAAGTGGAGTATACAATCCTAAATTTTTGTTTCTAGGCTTACTTTTAGCACATAAAGAACATCCTCTTACATATCATGAAATAATTTCATTCATTTTAGGCCAATAATAATACCTTTTCAAATTAGCCATCGTGTTGCCTACACCAAAGTGGCCAGCAATAAGAGAAGAATGTGCTTCCCTTATGATGTTGACTCTTTCACCCCATGGAATACATAGCCTGCCAAGATGATAAAAAATGTTATCATGCACATGGTAATCCAATTCCTCAACTTGGTTAGAATGAAAAACAATTCCTAAACCTCTTTAAAATCAACATCTAAAGCATATTGTTCGACATAATTCTCATGCATGATAGAATTATTCTTAAGAATAACTGAAGCACTAACAATAGGCCTAGAAAGAATATGAACAACTTTTTTATAAATGCCTTTCTTATACCTGATAACCAAGTGGAATTGTTGTGGGAAACCCATCCATCTGAAGTGCCTTGCTTGTTGTATCTTTGTTTGTGATTGCAAGTATTGCAATGGTTGATGATATGTGTGAATAATAGTTTATTTTCCCACAACTAATGTTTCGATTTTTTCACACTTTGCACCAATGCATACAACTCCTTGTCATATGGAGGATAATTAATCACAACAACATTAAAATTTGTAGAATGAAAATAAATGGGATTACCATGTTGCAACATGACTTATCCCATTGCATAGTTACTTGAATTTGTTTGTATCTCAAATTAGGAAGTGCAAGAAATGGAGCTAAACTAATTTTATCCTTCAATGCATCAAAATATTTTTGTTTCTTGCCTCCCCATTGGAAAACTTGCTTGATGATTATCACTGCATGTAATAGAGTTGCAATTGAAGAGAAGTTAACAATAAACGTTCTCCAATATTGGGTTGCTTCCAAAAATCTTCTTACCTCTGTTATATAGTTGGGCTTGGGAGAATCCAAAATGACTTTGAACCTGGAAGGATTTATTTTCAATTCTCCTCCTCCAACAATATTTCCCAAGTAAACAAGTGAGGTCTTTCCAAACTCACATTTAGACATCTTTAAAAAAATAAATTCTTTCTTCAAGACATATAAAACTTGCTTTACATTTCTAACATTATCTTCATGAGATTTGTTAAATATCAATATGTCATTCAAGTAGACAATTACACAATCATCAAGAAAACACCTTAAAACATCATTCATAACTCTCATGAATGTTGCAGGAGCATTACAAAGCCCAAATGGCATAACGATCCATTCAAGAAAACCTTGATTTGTTTTGAAATATGTATTCCATGTGTCTCCTTCAACAATCCTAATATGATCATATCCAATTCTCAAATCCAACTTCGTAAAATACTTAGCATATTTCAATTGATCAAGAAAATTATCAATTCTAGGAAGAGGATAATGATTATTTACCGTAATATTATTCAAGGCTCTGGAATCTACACACATGTGCCATGTACCATATTTCTTTGGTACTAAAATAATTGGTGACCTGCATGGAGATGTTCTTGGTATGATAACCCCTTTTTCAAGCAACTCTTGGATTTTTTTTTTTAATTTCAACATTCTCCATGAATGACATCTTGTACATACCAATGTTTGGAAGAGGAGAATCTTGTTGCAATTGAATCTCATGTTGGATACCTCTTTTAGGAGGCAATCCTTTTGGTTCTTGAAACATCTCATCATACTGGTTAACAACCTCACATAAATCAGATTTTAACTTTTCATCACATCCTTGGAAAGCTTCTTTTTCAACATTGTCTTTGGGTTTTATCATCAAGAGTAAAAAGTTATTACTAGCATTGACTAATCTCTTCATTTGTCCAACATTTATAGGTGACAAATTCAACTTCTTTGTATGTTCTCTAACAATGTACTCAAATCCATTTTTAAACAAATGATATTTTTTCTCATGATGATGAAAGATGGCTCTCCTATCATATAAATAAGGGCTTCCCAACACAATACCACAAATATCCAATGGAATAAAATGAAGCTCTATCTCATCTATAAAGTTTGCAGTGATGGAAAATATAAGTTTACATATTCTTTTCACATGAAATTTTTCATTGTCACATATCCAACCTAGAGGATATGGTTTAGGATGGGGAGTTGTTTCTAAATGAAATTTATTGAGAGTTTCTTCAGAAATTAGGTTTTCTTGAGATCCAGTATCAAATAGAGTATCTATCTTGGTATGCTTTTAAATAACCCTTATGTGGAAAATATTTATTATTTCTTTTTCATGTTGAGTTTTATTGAGGCTACTACTTGAAGAACTAGTACTGGAAATAGATTCCTTAACTTGAAAACCCATGGCTGTGATTTTTGTTTCATCTCCCAAATTAGATCCTAAATCATGTTGTGTAGTTTCAATAGTCTTTGGTTTCACTTTGTTGTTGAACTTTTTGGCTCTCTTTTCAGGATGAAGTTTCCAACAATGGTCTTCATCATGACCATATTTTAAAAAATGTTTACATGTGATTTTTTCTCCCTCTTTCTTGACTGAAGCATTATTATTTCCATTTCCTTTGAATTTCCTCTTTCCTTTGTCTCCATTATAAAATGGTTTCTTTCTTCCCTCTTGAGGGTCATTCCTCCCTCTTTCTTCTAAATGAGTTTCCTGTACACAAAATTCATCTAGATTTGTAGGTTTAAACATAAGAATTGTGTGTCTCAAGTAGTTATGCAATCCTCCAATGTATTTGAGTAAAGGTTCTTGATAAGATAAATCTATACCCAAAATAAAATCTCTTCTTCTAAATTCTTGAGTGTAGATTTGCACATTTTTCCCTTTATCTTGTCTAAAGTTTTTCCAATCCATGATAGCTTTCTACATGTATGCTAATGGAAAAAATTGCTTATTAATTGCAACAATAAAATCATTCCAAGAGGATAAAAATTTACCAATATTTTTCACGTCCTCTTGAGTTTTGGATTCCCACCAAATGAGTGTTGCACTTTTCAATCTAAGAGAAGCAAGTTGAATATTAGTTTCATCATCTTGTATTTTTTGTATCCTACAATACACTTCAATTCAACGAATCCAATTATCCAATTTCTCAGCATTTACCTCTCCATTGTACATAGGAAATTCAAACTTAATATCAAGATTAAGGAAAGGATTTTGTGGAGGAATTTTACCATGTTCTTTTGGAGAATTTGGAGGTGGTTCTGAAATGGTAGAAGAAGTGGAAGATGGAGGTAAAGGAGGTGGATTATCACCATTTCCTCCATTCTCTTTTGGAGTCTTATCACCACTATCTTGATTACCACTTGGACGATTTGAGATTTCAACTTGAAACCTTGCATTCCTTTCCTCAAATAAAACTTTCACCATTTCTGTCATATCATAAAAGGATTTTTTGAAAGTTTCATCTTCTAAAGTAGGAATTTCATGACTCCTCATTAGCCATACTTTGTGAATACCTCCTTGAATATTGAGGTGAATGTATGGTTATCCTTCTTCAAAGTTGAGAACTTGGCTCTACAAGTTTCCCTTCTCCTCTTATGAGCTTCAACCTTGTAAGCATTAGAAAACAAAAAACTTGCAAACAATCAAACCTTCAAAAACCTTTTCTTTGATATGAACTTGATATGAAAATAAAAAAGGTTTGTGTATACAAAATTGCAAGTGGAAACTGTATGTGTCTTAGGAAATTGGATGAAGTTTCAAGAACAAAAACTTAATGATTTTTTACTTAAAATGAACAACATAAATAGTCATAAACAACCATCAAAAGTAATCACATAACATAGTAAAATGATAAACGAGTTCACCCCTCTCTTGGGCTACATCTCCTGGTCCAACTTCCAATGGAGCATTTACATTATATGCACAAAGTCTTAAAATCAATGTTTTACAATGCTGATAATGAAAAATAAATGGCTCCAATGGCTCAAGAATGTCCAATTTTTTTTGGCCAAACTAGGTGCTCTTCCTGCACCTGGGTTGGCCAAAAATTAAAGAAAATACACTTCTTGGAAGTTTTACCCAATAACTTGTTGTCTTTGCTCGCAAACACGCACCCATTGTCTGACTAACCTGCCCTCTGTGTGTTTTCCATTTCAAAACTCAACACCACATGTTGTTCCACAAATTGGGTGTATTTGTTACACCGTTAGGGGGTTAGCGCCTTATCCGACGAAGATCTCAGCCGTATGGCCCCACGTGGTCGGGCACCAACCTAACTCTTGCACTCGCTGACCTAACTCTTGGTTCTCCACACTTATGGTCATTTGGTAAGGCTTGTTTCCATTGGCTAGGGCTATCCCCCAACTCTTTTCCACCTGAACCACAATTCAATTCAATTTTAAATACAGGTTACAACTATATGGGTTAAGAAACACATGTAGGTGGGCTGGTGTCCCAGCTTACATGAAGAATTTCCCACTCATGTAGGTCACAGGTTCAACCCTCACGAATCCCAACCAAAATTTTATATAACAAGTGGGTGCCACGTGGCGGCCCCTGGATGTCCCACGTGGCACCCTTTCATTCACCCTCATAGATAGACACATGCCAGTCCAAGATTGATCAACCACATCACTTGCCAACTTAGCTACCAAATCACCTGCCATGTGAACAACCCAGTCAACCCTGCAACATTAGAAGTGCGGTCACCCTTCCACGTCAGCAGTATGGTCTGCACAGTAAACCTGTACGAACTATATGGACTACACAGACAACATTTTTCCTGTTTGGAAAAAAGAACATAATGTGATATATCAGTCATACAGACTCTGTTTGAGATCGTTCAAGTTGCATTGGGATCATGAGGAATAGATCTACACAATGAATCTGTTTTTGAGCAATTTCAAACACTTTTATTTTTGAGCATTTTGTGATCCCCTAGATCAATTGTAGACAAGACACTAAGGAACATTTTCTACCATTTTCATACTTTAATTCAATAAAGGTTCAAAGTTATGGTTGTTGCAATTTAGGGTTCTTGACTAATCCAAAATTAGTCATGTGAGACTAAGTAAAGTTTGATGAAAATTCTAGTCTCTTGTTGTTGAATTTAAGGAAGGTTTGTAGGTTTGTGATCACATACACTAGGTCTGTTACAGAGTTATAAATCATATTTGGATGAAAATATTGATGAGATAGGTTGAGGTGACATGTTGTTGTGACATTTTGTGCATAGTTGATGCACTTATGTTGGTATAGACTATTGGTACAATTTGATAGATTGCTTTATGTCTACAAGATGGGTCTTGTACTTGAGTGTTGGAGTCCTCACATATTGGTTGGTTGTAATATACATAGGCTGGGTATTGCATTGCGATTTGGTGCTCTATTTTAGTTAGTACTCATAAAACCCAAGGATTGTAGTCTGTAATACAAAATAAACTTATACATATATATGGTGTTTCTTTTTTTATTTACTGTGATGGTGCATAACTCTTTATTTTTAATGTATGTCATTGAGATATATTTACATGAAAGAAACTAACTATGAATGGAAGTAATAAGTAATGTCATTGTGAAGGGTCATTGCTAACTAAATTTTTGTGGGAAGTTTAAAATATCCCTCACATTGATTCACCCCCCTCTCAGTCTGATCAGTGTGTCCAACATAAGACCTGTTGTCTAGTGGGGACTCGAGTGACAAGCCGCAAACAACCCACGACGATGCCTTGCATGACACTAGTGGTCTGACCCATGGATGTCAACCAAACTAGGGTTTTCTCATAAATAGTTTCTCTCCTGTGCAACCTCAAAACTCTCACACTTCTCACTTGTCCCTACCTTAGATTTTATTGTCACTAATTTTCCAAATAGATCACTACCTCACTAGAATATGTTCAATAGAATTAGTGAGTGAATGTGCTTATGAGAGACTCCTTGAGGTGTATTTATAATTTTTCATGTAACCTCTCTCCTTAATATTAGGAGATTCTAGAATTTCTTGTTACAACCACTTTACCCTTTCATTAATTGACTTGTAACTAACTAGGGGTTTCTTAACCATTATTTGGGGCTTATAACTTCACAAGTCCATATCTCCTCAATCGTGAGAAACCATGTGAAGTACCACCTATCACCGGAAATGGTAGGACGAGGAATATCCTTGCATGAGTGGGTTACCTACATTTAAATGGTTTTTAATGACCTTTTTCCTTGATCAAATTCACGTTCCATAACCATACTATTGGGACTACTGGATTTCTTCAAGGGTTGACATCAATGGAAACCAATATTTCAACAAGTTAAGGGTATAATGATCTCATAAAATGCATGAAGTATTAACCATGCAGGTAAAGTCAAGATTACTCTGTGTAAGAATATATTATATTGGTTCCTGTATAGGTCTTACTAAGTTGGTTCTCAGGTGAAAATATTGGTGTCTCTAGTATTTTAGTGCTTACACAATATTCTGTTGAGTTGGTGCTCAACTAAGGAGATTTGTTTCTCTAGTAAGTTGGAGCCTACACAATCTATTCATAAGTTGGTGCTTAGCTGAGGAGATTTATCTCTTGAGTAGGTTGGTCTGTTGGATTTACTTCACACACACCTAGGATTTATTTTCCTAAGGTTTTTCCTTGTTTATTAGTCATTATTAGTCATTATCCACTCTCATATATTTTAGGAAGAATATTCCTCTAGGGAGAATATTCTCTTCAATTTTCACTTCAATTTGACTAGTTGAGTGGAGTCTTGATGCTACATTGGTTTGTCACCATGCAACATTGGCATCATCACCAGCTAAGGTGCATTAGCCTTGGTATCATCACTAGACTAGAGCATTACCCATGATTCCCTGATCTCCACCTCACTTCACTCTGTTTCAATCAATTAACTAAAGACTAGTAGACTAGTTAACTCAACTAGGTGGTAGTTCACTCCTATAACTTCCTGAGATACTAGACTAGGTGGTAGTTCACTCTTGTGACTACGGGTGCATGTGTATATGTCACTCTATACCACCACTATGGCACATTGGATTCATCTCCAGTGTCCATTGATTGAGTTATACAAAGTATATCATGTGTAAATTATTTATTATTCATTACGGTTAATGAGAATTCTTCCATTCTTTCTCTCTTGCTTCTTATTTCTCAATTTCTCTCTATAAATGTATGTGTTATTTTATAGATAGATATATTTTGTGCAGGTTCAACACATTTACATGGTATCATAGCCGACAGACTGCTAAGAAAATCTACACAAAATTATTTTTTGCAAGTACCAAAGATTGAAGACAACGAAAACATGGAATTCCCAAAAGAATTCATTCTTACACCTTACAATTACTTTTCATGGAAGGAGATAATAATAATAAATATCTGAACCAAAGGATTGTACAGTTTAACCTTGAATATAGACACAAAAATGACATCATCCATAGAAAAATCCAAGTATATAAATTGAATGGATGAAGCATTTAAAACAATTTGGAGTATCATATCTCCTAATCTCCTTTTTCACATATCTTCCTATAAAACCCCTAATGAATCCCGGACCACCTTGGAAGGGATATTTAGAAAAAATTATGAGATAAGGGGACACATTCTTGAGGTGGAATTTCTCACATTGGATCCAAAAATCTTCGACAAAATCCAAGATTTATTTACAAAATTCAAGGATTTACTATCGCAACTCAAAGCTTGCAGGGTTGATAAATCTAAGGAGGAGAAAAAAATGGTTCTTACCATTATATCCAAACTTTTTCCTGAATTCTTTTTGTTTGTATCCACATTCCATTTAGTCAAATTCTCCTCTAGAGCCACTTGGAAGATGCCTTTTCTTGAGGAATTTATCGAATCCCCGACACAAGAGCAAACCAAGCTCATCATCATGGGAAAAATCAAAGGCCCAAAGATGCATGCACTTACTATGCAATATGGAAGCCATAAATATCATAAATATAAAGATAAATACAAAAGGAAATATCATGAAAATACAAAGAAGAAAGGGTATTCAACACCCTTCACCGATGCCTCTGAATCCTAAGGTGGAAAGGGAAGAAAAGGGGAGAAATACACATACTTCCATAAAGGATTCCATCCAAAATTCACATGCATTTAGAAAAAAATATATGTAATGACTCAAATACTTCAACAAAACAACCTTGGATATCGCATCCCTGAGGGTGCCAAGAAGAAGAAGAAGCGAGAAGATCAGAATCCTAGGAAAATAATTTCTAGCCATGCCTTTATTTCCATCAACTCCTCTCTCGATGATTGGATCGTAGATTAAGGAACATCACATCAAGGGGATTCCAAAAAAGAAGTCTATTCTTCATTTGATTCATGCAAATTTCCTCCTATTATGATGTGGAAAAACTCTCCAGTCGAGGTCACTGACAAAGGAAGGATTGAACTCACCAACGAAAGATTCGAGAATGCGCTACACGTTCCCAAACTTTCTGTCAATCTTCACTCTGTGTATCAGATGAAGAATTCCAGCATCGGAAATAAATACATCTTCACACCAAATGAAGTGGACATCTATTACATGCAAACCAATTCTAGGGTTGTTATCAATGAGGTAAAACATCAATATAGATTGTATACATTTCTAAATTTATTGAACCATATTTTGGTTTATTTCTTACCCATGTTGATGAAAGTAGTAGGATATGGCACAAAAGGTTTGGGCATTTGAATTGTAGATATATGCAACATCTTAGAAAGAGAATATTGGTTGATGTTATACCATACATCCATTTCTCCAAAGGAATCTATGAGGGATGTGTTCTTGGAAAATGATGTAGGAGCATCGTCGGCAAATCCACATGGGATGATAGAACAACGCCTAGTGTGCCTTTTGAGTAAAATTTTAAATTTTGAAAGATGGTGTATCTCAAAGAACTTCGAAGTAAATGATGTAAATGGTCGAAGGTTTAACAATCATGCAAAACTAGGAGAGATCAGATCGTCCTTGAGTTATTTGATTTTGGCATGGATCTGAACATTTGCCTTAAATTTTCTATCATAAATGTTTATTGTAATAGGACTAAGTAGTTGTAAGATTTTACTTCGATCAGATAGTAGTTGGAGGGAACCCTAGAGGACCTCTTGCATAAGTAGATGCATCGCATGCATGAATAAGGCGTTAGATTAGTAGGGGATAGTGTTACTGGATGCAAGATTTTTTTTTATCAGGTTGTAGTCATTTTCATTTGAATGAATATAACAGAGGGATATTGACTCAATGGATGGTGTTTCTATTGTTTATAATTTCCCTATTATTTTTTGTTTCCGTCAATGAGGGAGTTATATTATTGAGTATATGAAATGGTGAAGCATATGGATAAGTTTTGATTCCTTCTCTTCGTTGAGTTCATGCAAGGTGTGCATACAATCTGCGAAGAGTGTGTTGACAGAGTCTGTTTCAACTCAGAAGCTTGTTGGCAGGAAAAAATGACCGTCCATCAACTGGAATAACGAGTCTGGTCCAGGGTTGTCTAAGTAACCCAAGCTGTTTGGTATAACTTGTTCTGACAGGTTTAATGGCTCCATTACCCAATATAAAAAATCCTAAAAGAAACAAAGTAAAAGAAAGAAAAAACTATCTAATTACTAAACACTATATATATATATATATATATATATATATATATATATATATATATATATATATATATGTACATATGCTCTAATGTATCTGTAGTAGGTATATTTAAGAAAAAGATAGATAAATCTCATTTATATATATTATTTACAAGATGAAAATTTTAATTAAAACTTAAGAAAATCGATTGAAAACTAAATTGCTTGTAAGAAGCAGATAAAGAAAGCACATAATTTTATTTTATTTTGTTTTTCCTTTATAAATCTATAAAAAAAAACTTGTAAAAATTTCAATGAAACATGAACATGTGGATAGTCAAAAGTTGAACCATATATTCTAGTTTCAGTGATATGTGAATAAAAGAAAAATACGAAGAAGCTAACATGTCAATGAGTTAGTGAGGTTTCTCCAAGAATCTGCATTAGTGGTGAACATCCAACTGCCATGTCCAAGAGAGAAATCTGCAATGAACCTTATGACTATTCTAAATAAATTCAGAACATATATTAGCGGTTTAAGTTTTAATGACAGAAAAGGAGACACAAACATAAACCTATGATCTCATAATTACATATGATCGCAACAAGATAAATTTGTAAGCAACCTGTGCATATTATCATTCAATTAAAACTCAAAGACAAATCCTATTATTTTTATTGAAGATATGATCAAAACATGTATATTTTGAGAAGAAAGTTGTAGATGGTATTTATAATATAAACATCATGCACATCATAGATCATTTAATCTAAATATATCAGAACTATATATGCAACAGAGTTAACAAAACATAAACAACAACATTATAAACAAAAGGCTAAAGCCAAAATGTGTATATGCCATTATATTAAGTTCTGGAATTACTTGTCCATCTCTTTCTCTCAGCCAAGATCTCCTCTATTACAAAATACAGTGTATTTAAAGAGTTTAGGTAAGATAAGCATCTTATATTCTAAGATAGGATCATATCTCAAAAGGATCTCAAAGTTACAAAAATAGAGGGTCTAAAAAGCCACTCAATATCAAACTGTATCTTCAAAATTACACAAGTTTTGTTTTGATTTACAGAATTAGCCAAAAGAGGTGAGTAATCAACTAAGTCCAGCAATGCTCCATCTTATGAGATCACCACAAGATATATCCTATCCTGAAAGAAAATGAAATAAGAAGATTAGATGTTTATTTAACTAACATTTTCCAAAATTTATATGAAAATTGACTTGGCTACATAATCTCTTGATTCTATAGCCAATATTGTTATTGAAAATAGAAACCTAAATCACTCTATATTAATTAGAAAAATAATAGTAAAAGAACAAATAAAATAAAATAAAAAACAAACTTACCATTCAACTGAAAATCAAATTTGAATCACAAAATTTCAGAGTTGATCATAGCCTCGATACTATCGACGTTTTTTATTATTATATTGCCAGTCCTTTTCAAGCATTTTCCTTGCCTTTGTGCATTGATCTTGAGCTCACAGTTTTCAATTGTCAATGAGTGGTTTTGAGCCATAAGAGCCTTGATTTTTTCTTGAAGGATGAGAATGTCTGTGTAATATAGACCTATCCAATGTAAACACACTTCACAATTTACAGTAGGGGTAAATGGTTGAGGAAGCGCATGATTGTGCGTTAAAACACTACCACTATCAGCTGTGGGATTTTGACCAAAATTAATTCCTGGAAAATCCTTGTTGTGCTTCATAAACAGTGACAAGTTATTCACATAATTGAAGGCTTGACTGAGATCCGATTTAGAGTGATTTGGGTCTTCAACTGCTAATAATTTTTCAATCTCAAAATCAGAGCTCTCATGGACCTCGATCGATTTGATTGAGCTCACATGAGCTTTTGATCTATTTCATAGGCTCCTTAAAATTAGTCTCCCAACCCTCTTGTTATTATAACCTCGCATGTCTCAATTTTTCTTTGACTGTTTGGAAGGGTTTCCACTGGTGGATTTGATGTCAAGGTTAGGGTCGACGTCTTATTCACACTCAAGAATTTTGACCAGCTTGGAGCTGATGTCCTATTTTTCACACATAGACTAATCAGGCGTAGCCCTTTCACAAGGGTTTTCACATGAGAAAACTTGCCTATCACTGGCAGGAAAAAGAGACTTCTCTAGCATAGGTTTATCAACCACTGGAGTCTCCATAGGGTTTACTGTAACAAATCCATTCTGAGTCATGAAAGCATCCCAATCATCATTAAGTAGTTTCAGATGATGGACTATCAACAACTTAATCAACCCATGATGAAATAATATGGAATCCAATTTCTTCATTTTACATCTCTTTGACATCTTATATAAACTTCTTAATAAGTAAAAAGGCATGTTTAACTGGAAACCGATAAAATGCATTAGCAGTCTTACGTGATAAAGGAATACGAGGCTGTAGAGACCTTCACAAGTAACAAATTGCCTTAACACTGCCAATAGACTATTCCATCTATATTTCAACAAAGAATACGACATACCTTTGTCACAACATTTAATTTTCCAAGAGATGACGAACAGACTCCATGGTACCTCTTCCAACTTTGAATTTTTAAACCATTTTTAGCCTGTGAGTGGAAGGCCTGTTGCCTCGCTCATAAATTCCTCGGTGATTTCCAATTGAATATCGCCCACTTTGGCTCTACATCCATCGAATGTGAGGGAAAACTCTTGGGTTTCTTATAAGTTATAACCCTAGAAGTTCTTGAGAAACACAACCCAACCCTAACTTTTAAGGTCTTCACTTGCATCATCACACAACAACAAAGTTTGGGAGCCATTCGGATAACCACAGACGATAGGGGCCATAAGGGTTTGGACAGGTAGTCACAAAGGTGACCAAAACTCATTGTGAGCATAAGGGGTAGCATAAATAGAGGAAGGCCAGAGCAAGTAACAAAGGAATAAAACCCACAGTTACCCTAGCGTGACCAAAATGAGAGCATAAGGGGTTTCAAGCCATGAAAATCGGGCGTTTCGAGTAATGAATGCCCTAAGTACAAAGCGAAACCCAAGACTTTAGTTTGTAATGATGGATCTGTCTATTCAAACTGCCACTTCAAACAGAGTACAAGGTACGACCGAGTTATGTTTGAATCTCATCATATGTAATGGGTACCTTGATTTGCCAAGGTTAGGAGAGGATGCGATCCAGAAATCAAAATACCAATCAAAAGATTTAAAATCGAAAATAATCTACCAAGAACATTAAATGAATAAGCTTATAGTATTAATGCCAGTCTATTCTTGATGTATTTACAAATTACTGAAGATATAGCTTATAATCTAGGAGCAACTCAAAACAAATGTTTATTGATATATGATAAGCTTCAAAGAAAAAGAACACTCATTAAAAGAGTTGTAAGAACATTGACCCTACATAAAGACCAAGACTTGGATATAATTGCAATTTGATTATAATTTTTAATGTTTCATTCATGTTTTTAGTCATGAATGAAGCATGAAAACGAGAAAAAATAAAATGGGAACAATAAAAAAATCTTTTTTACAACCAAATAGTCACCTTCAAATAGAAATATTTACATGACGAAGCATAGGCAGCTATAGGAATTGTTATTTGTCACGTTAAAAGGAAAAATTCATGCAGGGCTACCAACCAAGCTCAAAAGAGATAGCGTGAAACTTCCATTTGTAAGGAGTGTAGTGGGATTGCTGCAAGGTGTGCATAGTCTCCTGTAAGAAACTAAGTATTGCGTAAGAATCTATTGCAAGGAGTGCACAGATTCGAAGTTTGACTAAGTGTCGAAGTATCCCTCTAAGGAGTCAAAGGGTTAGGGAAACAAAGCTCAAGGGAGATAGTGGGGAGAAATATTCAAAGGGAGTGAAGCTTTGAAGGTTTCACGAGTTATCGGTCAACATCCATCTAGAAGGGAGCGATATTGTTCCAAATTGTTAGATTGGGGCAAGGTGTGCAAGATTTAAGTCTTAGTGTACACAAGAGTGATGAATTCGCCGAAGTCCAATCAGTGGAATGAGGACTTGCTCGATGTTTTGGCATCATAAGATATTAGTAGTGGTGTGTTTTGGATGACCAACAAAAATCTCCAAAGTCTGACCAATGGAACAAGGAATTGCTCAGAGTTTCAGTGTCAGAATATATAAGGAGTGGTGTCATGTGGATGACCAACAAAAATCGTCGAAGTTCAACCAGTGGAACGAGAACTTTCTCAGTGTTTCGGAATTAGAAGATATAAGTAGTGGGGTCGTGTGGACTACCAATGGAAATCGTCGAAGTATAACCAGTGGAACAAGAACTTGATCAGTTTTTTAGCGTCGAAATATAAGGAGTGGTATCGTGTGGATGACTAACGTAAATCACTGAACTTCGACCAATGGAATGAATCCAGGTCATTGAGTCAATAGGACGTGTGGTGGAGGATTAGTTCCCTTGGAAGAGGACCACTTTGGAGGATTAAGAGATTACGGAAAAAGGAGGAAACTACATCCAGAACTGCCGCAGTAGAAATTCAGAAAGAGGTCATAGTTCATGGTCATATTGGAGAAAAGTCTAGCATATGAGCTAGAACTTGAAATATGGTGGTGCCAAAAGCATCGACAACACCTATGTGGGTCACTTAAAACCATGGCAATGTCAAAGGGGATTGTGTGTCATTTTTTCAGGACCCATTGGAGTACCGAAGAGCCAATTAAACTCATATATTTGAC
>JZKD02S1855993.1:988493-999210 GCA_000966675.3 Picea glauca | reverse complement strand
TTACTCTCCTAGTGCATATGTCGCCTCCTTCCCGCTTGTCCTAGTCTAAGCCCTTTTAACTTTTCACTTATAACTAAATATCCTCCGATGCTTGACTTGGGATCTTTTCCTTGGCACGTAGTGTTGGCATTGTCGATTGCTGCATTGAGATTTAGCGTTGACTTTGACTGATGAAATGGAGTAGAGGGACTTGGTGCTCGGCTCGACGAATTGGGTGTATGGTCTCGTGAACCTGACACTTGGACAATCAGAGTTTATACTTCGGATACAAAGATCAGTGGTGCCAAATAACCCTTTACCTTGATTTTCGGTGCATTCACTAATTATGATTCAACTCGGTTAGCTGGCTCCAGATCAATAGGTTAGGTAATAAGCCAGTTAGTCTTAATCTTCATACTGTATCTTCCTAATAATAATACTACTCTTATCCCGACAGTGTTACCATTAATCTAAATAAGTAAAAGAATTTGTTTGTAAAGACTTATGAGGGCACATTGGTGTTAGTGTTCTTTTTAAGGCGTTTCGCTTGGTGGGGGTCGCGGGTTCAAAACCCTTTAATAATTCATTTTTTTTTTTGTTTTACTCATTTAAAAAGAGAAAATACTTAATTAATTTGGTTAAATTAGCATGGGTAAAGACCTAATTAAATGAAATTAATTAAAATTTTAAACTAATTTAAAACAATTTAACTTAAGAATTTAACCAATTTAACTTAACCAATTTAATTATAAATAATTTAAAACACAATTAATTAATTAAAACATGATCAATTAATCATACAATTAATTAATCATAAAACTTAAACTCTAAATTAACCATATGTAATTTAAATTATATTCTATTTATTAAAAATTAAAATTGAACATTAAATTAAATTATATTTAGAATTTAACATTAAATTAAAATTTAATACTTTAAATTTAATATTAATATCAAATCAAAACATTTAAAATTTTACATTGAATTTAAATTAAAATCTTAACAATTTAACCAAAATGAAAATTAAAAAATAAAACTAAATAAGAATATAAAAAAAAACAAATTTAGTGTGGGCGGCGGGTCCTCGCATGAGGCCCACGTGCCCTCCCAGGCTCTTATTCCCCCCTAAAACCCGATACACCTCCCAACTCTCTTTCTTAACCCTAACTCTATGCACCCAACCCTTCCTTCGCCTATCATTCGACTGCCTCCCTTCTCTGCACTCTGGAAAGGGTTTTCCCTACTCTAGCTGCTCTGCCCATGGCCTTCTCCCATGGCTTCTCGGGCATTTGATGGCTCGTGGTTTGGGTGATAGCACTGTAATGTCAGCTGGTTTTCTTTTTATTTTTATACACTGTGTGGCATAGTCGTGCCCCTGTGAGCTCTCTTTGGTGTTTGTGTGCACCCGATGGGTATGGGTATGGACGTATTGTGCTGGCGTTAGTGCTGGTGCTTTGTTGGGTGCCCCTTTGTTGTGAGGAAAGGATCGGTGCTTGCACCTGCGAGGTTTTTTTTTGTTTATTAATATTTTTTTTTGTGGTGTGTGTGGGCTCCTCTGTCATGGCTTTGCGCATGGTCTACGACTGGGTTTCAACGGAGGCAGTTCACAGGAAAAATGTGTTGTGCACAATCTATGGAATTGTAAAACTCCATGGAAGCGGTTTGAAACTTGGGTGGTTGACCTGACACCATGGTCCTGTCCATATCTTTATATTGTTAAGTCGACTTGCTACCTCTATATCCTTTGGGTCACACTTCTTGGAATAGCCAAGTTTAAATCATGACTATCTCTTTCTATTGAATAAGCCCAAGTCCAAGAAACTACTAGCATCAATAACAAGTAAGTTTTGGTTGCGCCTTCCATTCTGCTGGCCTGGTAGAAGATCAAGAGAGAGGGGGGGCATAACGTCTCACGATCCAAGGGTTCACCTGAAGATGGTTCTTCAGAGGAAGGACCTTCTTCATCGTCATGTAGAAGGTTTTTCAAATTGAGGATAAATCATTGTGGTAGTGACAGTGTACATGATGAAGACTCCAAGAACAAGAAATTCTTCACTGCCGGTCAATTCAATGGGATAGCTCGCATCGAACTTATTGAGGTGGAAATCGAGTTCAAGGACACATGGTTTGCATGCGTCTCTCTGGGAGAGAAAATGTTTAAAACTGTTACTTCAGATCAGAAATACAAGCTCATTTGGAAGTCCGAGAAAAAGGTTGCATTGGAGGCAAATGGTCCTCGTATTGCACGGATTTCAGTCTTTGAGACAAATAGGTTGTCCAAGAGTAATCTTGTCGGCTATTGTGAAATTGACTTAACTGATATTTTGATCCTAGATGACTTATATGAGCCAGGTATTGGGTTTCGATTAAGCATTTGGAGATTGCGTTCAAAATTGGAATTCAGACAAAAGACCCAATACTTTTATTTTTATTTTTATTTTTTTATATATTCTTTCATTGAAAAGTAATTCACTCACTGACATATATTTCGAAGGTTTTTTGTCAAGTCCCCTGTGTTCAAGGGAGCATATGATGAACGTGGGGTTTGCTGACGGGTCATGGGATACTCAAAATTCATCATGGACAGGGCAAATGTTAGATGCCACATTGAAAATCTGGTAATCTTACCAACCATGAATAGAATTTTAGAGGTAAAAGTGAAGTTTTCTGAAATTTCTTTTTCCTGTATATACAGAAATTTTAATGAGAAAGAAAATAAATTATTTAAAGAAGCTCTTTCTATTAAGGGGGAGGAAGCATTCAACAGATTTCAATCTAGCTTCCAGTGGTACTTGCCTGATGCCTGCTAGCGCGATGGATTTCTAATTGGTTTTGCGTCTTGTGTTTTCTGTTGTTTTTGTAAGGGTTTCTGCACTTTTAGGCCCGCAATGCATTATAGTCATATTTATAAAAAAAAATTATGTTTTTCCAATTTAAATTTGTCGTTTTATTTCGAAATTTAGTGCATAATTCTCTATAGGAAAGAATACTGAATTTGAACAGTTACAACCAACTTATTCCTCATTGCTTAACAATGAATTAAGTTAAATGTGTGAATATTGAAGTGAGTACAAGACCTGAACACTTTGTTTGAACAAATGCCACTTTGACAAAGTCCATTTGGCTCTAGCTTGCAACAGGCCTACTGCACTTAGAATTCCACCTTGAATTATTAAACCTAGAATACTGTATTTTATTTTAAAGAACCTCTGCTAAAATAAAACAGAATTATGGCATTTCTTTATTCTTTCATATTTAAGATTTTTTTTTGAACCTAATACTCTTTAGTCTTTGTACTTCTTACTTATTGCAGGAGTTCAAGACCCTTATAGGCGTGAAGGTGACTTGAGTAAGTGGAGAGAGACTTGACACTATGGGGAATTTCTTACATATTTCTCCTTCTTTTATATTCAAGGTTTTCTTAATATTTCAATGTTACTTGGCTTACAGGTTAGGTGGGTAGGTAGGTAGGTAGGTAGGTAGGTAGGCCCTTGATTCCATATTTTGAACCAGAGCTCTGATACCATATGTAGTGACTGTATATACAAATTTTGATATAAATCATTTCAATTGCACAAATAAATTAATCACCAGAACATATAAAATTTATTGAGCTAAACATAATAGCTTACGGACAGCCTCATAACACATCATATTCCTTAAATTGCATAAAACAAATATGTAAATTAACATACCTTGGTCTGATGCTAACCCTCTGCTTGTCTTGTTGTTCCTGCCGCTACCTTGCCCAGCTTGAAGCCATAGACCAACTCTGCCCAAACCGTGTTTCCACCCTGCCAACTAGGACAACTTCCTATCTCCAGGATACCATATGGATATCCTAGCCCCCATGTCCAAAACCTCCAGCAAACCGGTGCCCCTTGTACTAATCCTTTTCCCGATTCCCCAACTCAAACTCCTGTGCAAATCCAAGAGAACCCTCCCAAAAATCCCCGTATAATAATGATCCTCGCCTTCATAAACCTCCTCCCCTCATCTCCTCCTTCACCACCCTTTCTACTCATTTATTTCCTTATATATGCATTCATTCCCTTATCCACATAGTTAATGACCCTTATCCCATTATTCATGTTCCTTATCCGTTTATTAATTCCCTTTATCCCCTCCATATACGTAATCTTTAATTTAACAATATAATTTATTAACCCTATTAAATTTATTACCCTGTTCATTCAATGTGATAGGTAATTAATTTTGATTAATTAATTAATCAAAATTATAACAATTAATTAACTAATAAAAATTTAATTAATATTATTATGCCAATCTTTGTTTAGTTAAAACCATGTTAAGACAATTAATCACCTAATTAATTTTTCTTAATAATCCCTAAGCATATATTCTACTAGGGTTGTTACAATCCATGTGAACCTTGTAGATGTTCAAGTTGTGGGAAGACTTGCTATGGGCCTATGGAGGCTAGTGGATGTCATAGCTTCATGGAGGAGGTTAGTATCTTAAATATCTCTTTGTACTTCATCATTATATGTTTATATAGTATTATGTGTATTTATTTTGATATTTTATTGTATGATGTTTTTAAGTTGCTATATTTGTATAGAAGACCCTCTACGTCGATAGATGCATCAGTGTGTGTCTCCATCACCGATGCAGCGGTAAAGGAAACTTGCTCATTTGGGATTTTGCATACATATGTATGTTTCACATTTGATAAATTCACCATAATAATTTATTTATTTTCTAGCATCCTCAAATTTATAATGTTCTTGTGTTTCTATATATTGCGGGACAAGGCAGTGTTGAGCAATGTCCACCTGGTATGGACAAGTCACATGCCTCACAGGTATCATGTGTTGAGTTAAATCTCATTTAAATATCAAATTTCTTGTATTTATGTTGTTGTATTTTACTATGTGGTGCTAATTACAATATTATTAATATGTATATAGGTTGCTAATATTTTCACTATTTACAGTACTATTTTAGTCCCATGACAACAAACCACATATTTTGGGTTACCTATTTCAAGGCCAGTTATTATTCCATAACATGTGAAACCAATGGGGGGATCATCACCACCAACCTTAATACATTTATTATTCGTTGCATCCTCAGTGGATCCGCCTTCAAGACACCCATTTGCACCAAATCTTCCATCTCATCCATCCACAATGGATGCACCTATATTCCACCCACCCCCACCACAATTTTAATGTGTGCCATCCATTGAGGCTACCAAAGTAGATGTTTCCTCAGAGAAGTTTGTATAGCTGAGCACTCCACCTTCCAACGAATCTCCATTGATTCCCAATATATTCAAGATGAGATAATATGATGAAGATCAATTTTTATGTATCATGAATGTAATTTATTTTATGCATATTTGTTTAAATTTCATGATTTGATCATTGTAAATTATGCAAGGTGGCATCATTGAGATATTAGGGTCATCGAGGATGGTAACACCCTCATTATTGTTAGTACCATCTGTGGTTAGTTGTCTTAAGTTGAATTACAAAGTATCATTTTGTATGTCTTTTAATTCATTGTGGAAAAAATATTATAATAACTTTTTTTCTTTGTGCATTCTTTGAAGTGATGAATCACACCCAAGAACAAAACCACTCAAGGTGCTTCTTTGAGAAAGAGAATAAATATCAATTTCCAAGATTCTCTTGAGGGTGGCAAGGGTGGTAGTGGTCAATGAGAGACCAATAAATTCCATTTTGTATCTAGGCCACCACATGGTTGTTTTTTATGTTAGGTCACTTGTTGTTTTTTATATTGGGCACGATCAACCATTTTGTAAAAAATGTGCAATTTAGATGATGTTGAATACACACACACACATTTCATGGCACATTCTTTATGAATCTAATTGTTTCTTCATTCTATGTTGATGAATCTGTGAAATTCAAAGTGTATGAATTTTATCTGTATGAATGTATGAAATTATTTAGTTTGATCAATTTATTTTTAAATTGTTAAGTAAGTCTATGTAAGTAATAATAGTTCATTTTTTCTAAAGTGATTATAAATACTTGTGTTACGTGTTAACGAATCTCAACTGGTGAAAAATATTGCTACCCTATTATACTCCTCATCTATACCTTTTTGGCTTACCTAAGCTTGGGAAAATGACAAGAATGCTACCATTAGCCATTGATAAGGTCATAAGGTAAAGTGTGATTAATTCATGCATTTTGTGGTTTATTGAGCTAGGAAATTAAACATATCATGTACTAATGCTTCAATTTTCCATGTATAATCTTTGACCTCTACCAGCTCAGCTATCTGGTACTTGCGCACCAAGACTTCCACTGTCTGAACCCAGTACCAAGAACATCCGGTACTGAATCTCACCTATTGTGATCCGGTACCAATGGTCATGGACTGTCATGGTCCGGAAACACCATTTGTACATTGTCATGATCCAGTACCACAATTTGCACACTATCGTGATCCAGTACCATCTACCTGTCGTGCTTCGGTAAAAATATAGAGAGCCGAATGTACCAAGTTTAGTCCAGATCACGTCCAAGACAATTGTTGGATGTTTACCTGCTTTAGCCAGGCTATGTTAGAATATTTTGTTGATTGCCTCATCCTCATGCACTTCGTGTCATGAGGATGAAGCTAAAATATGTAACCGAATAATTAAATTTAAACATTTGAGTAATTTGAAAATCATTTCACCTCCTTGTGTTTCACGACTAAGACTGTTAAATAGCCATGGCAAGGATGGTGGAAGTGTGGAGAAAGTTAGAATATTACAGCATGTGAAGCAGTGTGTTATATTGCAGAACATATTATGAGTGAAGATTAATAGAAAGATGTCATTTATCTCCATGTCTTGATTGCCTATGATCAAATATGAGTTGAGTTGTTAACAAAAGTTTGATTTTATGTTTTGAGATTTGAGTGAGAGTAATGCACGGGTTGAAAACAAGCTTACTGTAGACTTCAGTAGCTAACCTGTTGAAGAGGCAAGGGCCCACCACCCAACAAAGGTCATCATCTTCATAGATTAGTATTAGCATTTGTTTTTAATGGTGTAAATGTTAAATTAGCTGAAGCTTTAATTCTCTTAGATGATAACAGTTTAGCTTAGAATATGATTTCCATTGCTTAGAGATCTGTACTTGCTCTGTTTTTGCATATGCTCTGTTTTTATGAATTTGATTTTTCTTCATAGACATGAATGTTGGTAGCAGTATTCAGATATATCTGGAGGAGAACTAGTGATGTTCACAAAAACACATTGTGAACCACAACATACTCAGTATATTGACTGTTGAACTACCCATGCTATGTATTGATGATTGATGTGTGATTTTCCTTTCAGAAGTGTGGATTTCATAGTTAGTTTTCTGGGTCAAATAGAAGAGTTGATCTATCAAACCAAATCCATCGCATACTTGCATGTGCTAGGAGTAGATAGCCTCTTTGTGAAAGACAACCAAGTGCATTTCAGTTTTCTATTTTGTTTTGTTTCCAACATACATAATTGAGAATAGCTCTATACTCCTGACATTAGAATTACCTTTCTTACTGGTGTCTTGTAACTCCGTTGATTACGAATCCCGTATTGATAATTAATGAGTGCATTATACTAAACATATAAACATCACAACATTTTGGTGCCATTGTCGGGGAGTTGCAAATGGTAGGAAGTAATTTTTAGCTTAGATTATTTGTATAAATTTATAATGCTTTTAAAGGCTGCTTGAGGGAGAAGGATAAAACGTTTAAGACGTGAGTGAAGAGCCATGGAGCCACTAGAGTGGGGTTCTTCGAAGCCAGGTTGCCTTCTTACCTTCTATATAGAATTAGGATTTCAATACAGTTAAGAATCAAATTTCCATTTTATGCATAGATATAGAGATAACAAGGGTAGATTTGTAAGCTCTAAAGATTCAAAAACAACCCCCCCCCACTAATCCAATTAACACTGGTGTAGGAAAAATTCCACCGGCAGAAAATTCAAGGGGAGCCAACGAGGATCCATAAGGAGAACCTAAAATGGAAGAATCAGTATTGGGATAGCCAGAACATGAGTCTGCTAAAAATTTAGGAGATATAGAAAATCTAGTTTATGAACCATCCATCAGTAGAATAGAAGAAGAAGAAGGAAATGCAGCCACAGAGACTGAGACTTTTGGGTTTCCAATCTTGGATATTTCCAGAAACATTAGCATGAAGAATATCCCACTATCATCGTTACCCACTTTCAGAGGTATGTCAACTGAAGATCAATATTTATTTTTATTCGAGTTTGACATATTATGTAGAAGCTATAACTACTCAGACGATGCCCAAAAAGTTAAACTCTTTCCTGCTACAATAAAATATTCAGCCTTAAGATGGTTCATGAGATTAAGAGAAAATACAATCCTCTCTTGGGATCAAATGAAAGACACATTTTTATGGAAATACGAAGACTATTGTAAGGATAATGCTAAAAATGACATTTTTAAAATGCAGCAAATAGAATATGAAAGCTCCAAAGACTACTTATAAAGGTTCTTATACAACTATCAGAAGTCAAAACTATTCACCATAGACCCAGCTGTAGTAAGAGTTGTATTCTTGAAAGGTTTCAGAGATGATTGCATAGAAGTTTTAAACTTGTTGAGTTCAGGAGATGTACACCAAAATCCTTTTTCAGAAATTGTTGATTACTGTAGGAGATACTCAAGTGGACAAGCTAAAATAGGAAAAGGACCAAGATATCATTTTAGTAGAAATACAAAACAAAGCTTAGGGACTGTCACTAGGACTGAGTTAGGAAACTTATTATAGAACTTTAAAACAAACATCTTGAGCACAATAAGTAACAAGTTATATACTCTAAAACTGAAAAAGAAACAAGAAGAAGAGGTTTCTTTAGCAACATTTTGTCATAGATGCCAAAAAAAGAGCAGCGAGAAAGAATGCCCATTAAATGTCATAGAAATCTGTTGTTTGTGTACACTAGAACACTCGACATCTAAGTGTCCAACCTTTCTTGAGCTACAAGCCATGTATAGGGGAGGAGGAGTCTCACAAGAACAACCATACCCTTCCAGAAGACCTTGGAGAGCCCAAAATCCCAATACATTTTATGACCCTAATTCACAATATCAACAACAACAATGGGGTCCTTCCCCAGTGACCTATTCATAGTGGACACCTCAGCAAACTCAACGTTGGAAACAAGGTTGGAGGGGACCTATGTATGGAAATACCTCTTACCCTACATATCCACAATACCTTGCAAACATTTCCCAATTACTATATGGATTCAACCCACCACAAATGCAAGATTTACTCCCACCTCCTATACAATAGCAAATTATAACACCCTTGAACCCTAACCAACAACAACAACCACCTATAAATGCTAATCAATAGAAAAACCAAGCTTCCCACAACCCTCTGAAACCTACAACAATCCTTGCCTAGCCAATCCCTAACCCCAATAATCGAACCACCCACCCAATACAAAATAAAGAGGTTCAAACCTTTCCCACCTATGAAATTGAACTATGATCAGGGAAAGTTGTAAACCAATCAGATCCTATAGTAATAATTTAGGTAGAAAATGATAATCATTCTAAGGAAGAAAAAACTCAAACCACCCCTGCAGAAGAAGAGACCCCCCCTCCTATTCCAATTACTTCTCAGTCTGTACGAGTACCCCAACAAGTTAATCTCCCACCCTACCCTGAAATACTATTAGTAAAGAAACCTGACCCACCCTTGCACAAAGATATAGAAGATGAATAACGAAATGTATGTATAAAAATACCTCTGCTGCAAGACATTAAGGATATCCCTATATATACCAAAATCATAAGGGATCTTTGCATTAAGAAAATAGGAAGGAACAAAAAGAAACCTCCTCTTGTTCAGGTGGTGGGACAATTATCTGAATTTATTTATGAAATTCCATACAAATATAATGACCCTGGAAACTCAATAGTCACTGTTGAAATTAATGCTATTTCTCTACCAAACACACTCATTGATTTGGGTGTATAAATTAATGTAATGCCTTTTTACACTATGCAAAAACTCCAAATCAACCAGTTAATACCAACCCAAACCATGATAGAGTTGGAAGATAAGTTAGTCATCAGCCCTGCTGGAAGTCTAGATGATGTCACAGTCACTCTAACTTCTTGGGAATATCCGGTAGACTTTTTAGTCATCTATTCTAAATCATCCTCCAAACCAGTACACCCTGTGGTTCTTGGCCGCCCTTCGCTGGCCACATCAGATGCCTTTATCAGGTGTCGGTCTGGTGAGATGACTATATCCACTGGCACACATAGCCAAAAACTTGTCTTCTTCCCTCCTGCCCAACCAACACAGGAAATACCTGTTTGGTTAGAAAACCCTGATGGTCAGGAAGATTGTATCAAATCTCTATTAACACTTGAGCAAGTAAGAGGAATACAAGAACAATCAGATGCATAAGTATTAAGTTTATTTTTGGCTGATACAAATTGCATTGAATACCCATGGTCTTTTCCAGAATTGTCACATATTTTTAGTTCCGAATTTCAACAAACTTGGCACCCTGATATCACTCAATTATATACCTTATCACCAACCCCATAAAAGAAGGAATAAAATACTGAACTTATTGAAATTAGTCCAGGAAAACCTTTGTATATCAACTCTAGTTTGGAACCAGAATAAAAGACACAAGTAATTGAAATGCTCCAAAGACAATTTGATGCCTTTGCATGGGATTATGCAGACATGAAAG